>PVIH01004903.1:0-132275 GCA_004025045.1 Sigmodon hispidus | reverse complement strand
TGTGTGCGCGCGTGTGCGTGTGTGTGTGTGTGTGTGTGTGTGTGTGTGTGTGTGTGTGTGTGTGTGTGTGTGTAGACTACTAATTTGAGAGGTGGCAGCCTAGGTGCAAAAGCAACTAAACAACTAAGACAGAAGCAAGTGCTAAATGTTAGCTCTGCATTTCATTAATGTTAAATCTGGAAAAGTAACCTGATTCTAGCATCAGCTGAAAGGTTTCCAAAGGCCAAATGTGAGTCGACCTGTGAAAGGAGAAAGCATAGCCTTTCTATGCAGCTTGGGTTCTAATGAGACATGTATGTATCCCCCAATACATGAAAGTCATCTATTGGCATGAAAAAGTACGGGAAGATTCTGTTACCAGAAATAGCACAGGCAGTTTAAAATTTTCACGAAGAGAATGCTTTTTGAACGGGCTCCTAAAGGGATGGAATCTTGGAGAATGAAATCATCTTTCAGATGTAAGCCCTTCTTTCTGTTCTGTGGGATGCAGGACTGTAAGGGGGGTAATGTGCTAAAGACATAATGGAGTAAGGGGCTTATTTTTTAAAATTATAGCACAATGTTAGTCAACCAATGAATATTGGTCAAATTTGAGAAATAAACAATTAGAAAGAGTAATCATATTGTTGAGGGAGCAGGAAAAAAAGCCACTGAATCAAAGAGGAGGCCTCAGCCT
Source organism: Sigmodon hispidus (assembly GCA_004025045.1). NCBI lineage: Eukaryota > Metazoa > Chordata > Mammalia > Rodentia > Cricetidae > Sigmodon > Sigmodon hispidus. The sequence goes on along the minus strand of PVIH01004903.1, from coordinate 131,599 downwards.
CCCCAGTTATGTGATTAATAGGCATAAACCATTATACATAACCTAGAAGAGGTCTTTTTTTTTATTAGATAGGTCTCTTTAGTTTCAAACAGTAATTTCATTAAGAGTGGCAGATAATAGCCTGGTAGTGGCATCGAATGCCTTTAATCCCAGCACTGGGGAGAGAGGCAGTCAGATCTCTGAGTTCAAGACCAGAGTGGTATACAGAGAGCGAGCGTTCCAGGACAGCTAGAGCTATCCAGAGAAACCCTCTCAGAAAACCAACAAACAAACACACAAGTAAAAACAGCATTTTATTTTATTTTATTTTTGAGACAAGAATCTCACTATTATTGCTGAGCTGACCTGGAACTTATTATGTAGACCAGGGGGCTCATATAAACTCATAGAAATCCATCCACCTGCCTCTGCCTCCTGAGTATGGGCTTAAACGTTTGCTGCCATACACAGCTTTGAACACAGTTCTTTACTCTTTTTTTTTTTTTTTTTTTAACTACCGTTATGTAGTTTTATCTTTGAAAATATAAAGGAGAAATCAAGAGGGTTTTTTGTATGATATGTAGTTTTTTGTATGACCAGTAGTTTGTGTAATATGTAGTTTCTTATATGATAAGCAGTTTGTATGATGTGTAATTTCTTGTATGATTGTTTGTATGATATGTAGTTTATTTTTTGATATGTAGTTTCTTGTATGATTAGTTTTAAAACAGGAATATTTGAGATTTCATATAAGAAATTTGTTCCCAAGTTTTACTAATTAGCCTTGGGTGGCCTTTAGCTTTCTAGTTAGCCCAGGCTGGCCTCAAACATCTGGCAGTCCACTTGCCTCTGCCCCCCAAGTGCTGGTATTACAGTCATGCACCACCACACCCAGAAAGAAATGTTTTTAACTAGAGAGTCTGTGGAATGATGAACTTAATAGTCAGTGTTTGGAGTCATCTCTACAAATAATTGGTTGGTAACTCTCCTGTCTGTTAGCCACTGTTTAGACAGCCTGGTCTCAAGGCTAAATATTAAATTGAATTGATGTGCTTTTATGTGAAAGCCCTGTCATGTCTTTTATTCTTTCAACTTGCCCATCTCTAACCCTTCAAACGAACCTTGTGGTATTCTGCCCTTTGGTATGACACATATAGCTCATTGCCATTGGTCTAGCTAGTATATGTGCCACTCAAATATTATTTTACATGCAAAATTTAAGCTTGTGGCAAACAAGCTGATTCTCTTGCTGAAAATATTCAAGCATCTTCCTTTTCTAATATAAAACTACATAACTGTAGCAGGAGTTCATGAGGCTTGGAATCAAGAAGAGACTTCATGAGAACCAAGCACCAGTGTTGTTACTATAAACTTTTAGTCTAATGCATTGTTTCTCAGTCAGGGGTGGTCACACATTCCCTTTCTCTCACCCCCAAAAACTTTGGGCAATGTCTAGAAACCTTTTAGGTTGTCACAGTTGGTACTACCAGCATCTGGTGAGTGGATAGGGATACCATTAAATGTCTTAAAACACACATGGTAACTCAACAACAGAGAACCAACTGACCCAAAATGTCAGTAGTGCTGATGGTAAGACAGCCTGGCCTAAAGTTTGACATGAGGACCAAGCATGGTGCACACTTTTAATTCTGACATTTGGGTAACAGGCAGAGGCAGGTGGATCTCTATAAATTCTAAGGTCAACCTGGTCTACTTAGAGAGTTCAAGGCCAACTGGAGCTACATAGTAAAGCCATATCTTGGAGACATGTGTGTGAGCGAGGGAGGGAGGGAGAGAGAGAGAGAGAGAGAGAGAGAGAGAGAATGAGTGATGGTTGGCAGATACGTACAAGCTCCAAGTGAGGGTGAGTGGGTTATAGAAAAAGCACACTGAGCGGGACAGATGGGGAACTACTAAATGCCTTCTTCCAGAACTGTGCTGGGTTTTCTGTAAAACACCTACTCAGTTCTCCTTAAAGGTACATGTTAGCTGTCTTTATTTTGGGGAATGGGAGAATCCCGTGGTAAAGTTCCAGCAGCTTACCCTAGTTCAGCTCTAGGTCGTAGAGGTGCAAATAGAGGCAGCACTCCGCTCTCCAGGATCACACAGCTCTGCGCTCCATGGCAAGTCCTGTCCTGTGTTCAATCCTTACCAATTAACTTGCCAAAGAACATCTTGTGATTTCGTCAATGACAGTGTCAGATTTAGCAAGGATTGTGTTAAAAACTTCCTGCCCTGACACCCTTACGAAGGAGATGCATTCATGACAAGAAACCATGAGAGCACATGAATTAATAGCCATGACCTTAAGGCAGAATGTCCTGAAATGAAGAAAGGCCAAAGGGTGTCTTTCAGTAAGTTAAGAAGGGCTGCCTGATACGGTAAGCAGTTCTATAGCAAAGAGCTTGGAGAGGAAGGGGCAAGTTGGGTTTTTTAAGATTTCAGTGTCCTGCCAGTGGGAAAAGCTCATAAGCAGCAGTGAGACTTTGAAGCCCAGGACAGAAGGACATTCCATCAGGAATTTTAGGGATGAGAACCGGGGAGGTGATTAGAAACCCAGAAACTGGAATGATGAGAGGTAAACTAAAGGAGGTGGTGCTTGAGAAGCAGGCTGCTACCAGATGCACAGGTACTCTTTTGTGACATTTGCTTCTTTGGCTGCTCCCTGCTGCACCCTCCATCATTCGTCTTCCCTCACTGCCTCCTTTACTAAAGCTGAGTCCATACAACTGCAGCTCACTGTGTCTGCCTGCCTATGTGTCTGTCCATCAAGGGTTTCTGCATCCACTGCCGCCTCGCCACACTGCTGCTTGCTCCAGGCTATTAGAATTCAGTTCTCTTGGACTCCATCCTAGGAGTATTTCCTGAAGTACTCAGAGGACCTCTTTATGAGACAGGAGCTGTATTGTGGTGAAGTTCCCATACTGCTTTACTTCCCTTCTTCAGGGCAAAGACTGTGCCTTCCTCTTCTTCCTCTGCCCAGGGAGTAGAGTGACACTGCTGCCCCTTCCTGATTCTCAGTGTACCGTCCGCCTCCCTTGAGACAGATCATTTCATGTGTGAGGGGGGCCTGTCTTGAGTTCTCCTTAGAAAGCAGTGTCACGTCTGGATTACTTCGTGCTGACATATCTCAGGACTCAGGGTGCTTGCATTCTTTTCCTCAGTAAGGTTTCTGTTGCTGCCTGAACCTTAGTCCAGCTTTTCACTTCTCTTGAATGGAGAGGGGGCCAGGGACAAATGGATCTCAGGTTTTGTTTGGTTTTGCCATGTTTTTCCATGCACACTGAAAATCAATACTATTTTTGATTCCTATCTCTTCTTTCCAAGGGCTTGAAATCTGCTGAGGGCCTCTCCCAGCCCCACCCAGGCCTTCTTCCCCTGCACTAACTCACCACCCTCATCAGTCAGTCTAGTCTCCTGTGAGTTCCTCTGGTTTGACACATTGTCTCTCTTAGATAAGCATCAGCCTATTGTTTTACCCACTAGCTTCTAGAAAGACACTCACTGGCTAGAGGTTGCTCTGGGAGAGCTTGTGAAGAGAGCTTGCCATGAGCTTTGATCTCTTTTCCAGGGGCCAGTGGGATGACTTCAGGGTTTGGGTCTTTGCCGAGAGTGATGTGTGTTTTGTTAGACTTGTTTACCTCATGGTAAGGACCCAAGAGCCTGGACCAAGAAGGAAACCACATGTTTATGCTCTTTGTGTTTTAGGGCATTGTCCTGGTGCTGACTCCGTGGCAGAGAATGAGTCTCTGCTTTTGTTTCCTGAGAATTCTAGAAGTTTACCTCCTACCTGTTTCCCCCCCATTTGGTTGTCCTCCGGCTCTCCCTCAAGTTGTTTTATGTAGTAACGAAGTTTCTAGGGTAGCTAGGATCTCCTGGCTGGAGATGTGCTCTCCTGCTTCTCCCTGGTCCCCCCTGTGTGGGCCGTTCTGCAGGGGACATCGTGGTGACCTTCCCTGTGCAGCTGTGCTGGCTTCGAGGCTGACAACCAGGTTGAGTCTCACCCACATCCCGTTCATGGGTTGCTCTCTGTTCTGGACAAGTGGAACCGTGTGTGAGGTGACGCAGTTTCTTTTACACAAGGAACCTAGTTTGTTCTGATTAGTGGCTACAGTGTTCTCCAAAGAAAGCCTCTGGGTTTTTCTGGTCATTGTTTTATTTGTGTGTGTCTGGAGTTGGACATGGAGGGCTCTCAGTTTGGTTGTTTTGGAGTAATGGTTCTTTATGAATGGTTTGCCCAGAAAACAAACGAGGAATAATTCCAGGCAGCCTGTGTTCAATTAGGTGTCGGTCACTGAGCTCAGTGGTCACAGATGCTGACATGGGCTCTGGTTGGGTTAGCATTGCTTTTTTCCTTAGGCTCTTCTCTTTTTATTGTTTATATCATGTTTTTACAAAAGCAATGTATGTTTATTTTAGAAAATATGGTATGCAAAATGAAGAAACAGAAGTCTACCCCCTTCCACCTCTGTGAAATAGCCAGGTCTCTAACACATACCCCACAGCCGGCTATGAGCCTTCAGCCAGTGTGTATTTGCAGGTGGATAAAGGGAGAGATCTTTAGCTCCCACTGAATTCTCAAGTCCTTTGAGACCTTGGGTGCTTTTCTAATCTATATTACTTCCTGTGTTAGCCAGCGCTAAGTAAAACTAAACCGTGGTAGTCAAACTATTGTTTAAATGGGGTTCTAGTATCTAGAGAGACAGTTTGCAAGTTATGTGGGTTCCAGCCCCCATTATAGCAGTTAAGGGGAGACAGTAGTGATTATTTTACTTCTTAACATAGCTAGCAGCTGCAGCTCTTTCCAAACAAGCCAGGAGCATGGGAGACTCTGCAACAACAGTTGCTGTGTGTGAGCTGGCAGCTTTGATGACCATTGGCCTTGTCGCTCAGTATCCCAGTTAGGTGAGATGGGAAGTGTGTGTTGCCTGACAGATGTGTGCAGCTGATGATCTTGCCTCCACTTCTGTCCTGCCCACTTCAGGCATCAGTGGGCCCTGGGTTGCCCTGAGTGTAGAATAGCAGTGTTCTCTGAAGCCGTGCTGAGCCTGCTGTCTTGAGGCTGCTGACTGCTACCTCCTCCATGCCTTTCTCAGTATGAACAGAACATAACCCTTCCTTCAGGGAGAGATGAAGGAAGATGGAGTAGAGGATATTTTTCTCATGGTCAGTTTCATGCAGTCTTGACACGAGATTTTCAAGATACGTTTTGGGACTGGATTTGTCTCATTGAAAAGCCACCACCAGAACGCAGACAGTGCCGTGTTTTAGATTGAAAACCTTTCAGAGTTGGAAACCACTTTGGTCTGACTCACTCTGTAGGGGCATGTGTAAGGGGTACTTCTGGTCCCTTCGGGCCTGCTGGTACAGAAGCTCTGTTATGTTTGTCACATTGGACAGGATCTTGTCAGTCTTTGCTTAAAGTCTTTGAGACAGACTCTGACTCTGTAGCTCAGGCTGGCCTCAAACTCAGCAGTTTGCCTGCCACAGCTATTCAGTCTGCCAATGCTTCAGGCAGAATCAAGATGAATCTCAGCTTCAAAAGGCAGAAATCCAGCATAGAGACCCTTAGTCCTAGAGAGGCGCTGCAGCCTGAGCATCCCAGGCTTGCCCACAGCCAGCCTGCAGGGCATAGAGCATTGGCACTTGGAGGTGACCCTTGCCCGCCTTCTGTCCCAGGCGGGACCGTGAGAGAGTGCAGACTGTAGGCTCCTCTCCTCTGTGTGTAGAATTTGAGCTGTTACTTGAGACTCCGTGTTCCTTATTAAATGGCTGACCTAATTCCCCTTTATCTCTGCAGTGGTGGAGATCCAAGAAGGGAAGACAACCATAGTAAGTATTGCTGCCTTGGCCACTCTGGACCTCCTTAACGCCGGAGCCGCCGGGCTGCTCCTCGGAGGGAGGGAGGGAGAGAGGCCCAATCTGGACTCCTGGCTCCAGGATCTGCTCCCTCGGAGACCATAAATCCTGCAGTCTACTATTTTTTGGGCTGTGAGTCTTAGTGTGGTTAATCAAGAACAGTTGCTGTGCCTGTACTGAGATATCTATTATGTGATTAAAGTGACCTTTGTTTGACAAAATCTCAGAAGCCTTTGCTGATATATTCTCTGGCAGATGATTAATCAGTTTCCCAAAGGGGAAACTAAGGCAGCATTGCAGGGCTACAGAACCACAGTTAATTGGCCCAGAGCTAGGGCTTGTACTTCCAATCCTTGCTTTCTGTCTGGAAAGTGTAACCTTAAGTGATGTGTTAAGAGATGACAGTCCGGGTTTGGAGAGATGGCTCAGCGGTTAAGAGCACCCTCTGCTCTTCCAGAGGACTCGGGTTCGATTCCCAGCACCCACATGGCAGCTAACAACTGTCTGTAGTTCCAGTTCCAGGTAAACACCAAGGCAAATAAAGAAAGTTTTTTTTTAAAAAAAAAAAAAAAAAAAAAAAAAGAGAGAGAGAGAGAGAGAGAGATGACAGTCCCAGGCCTGGAGAGACGGCTCAGAGGTTAAGAGCACTGGCTGTTCTCCCAGAGGTCCTGAGTTCAATTCCCAGCATCCACATGGTGGCTCACAACCATCTATAATGAGATCTGATACCCTCTTCTGTTGTGCAGGCAGAACACTGTATCCATAATAACTAAATAAGTCATTAAATGAATGAAAGAAAGAAAAAGAAGGAAAGAAAGAAGTCCAGAGTCTTTAAAAAGAGGGAAGAAGGTGACAGATGACAGCCCTGGGTCCTAACTTCACTCGTCTTGGGAAGAAAGCTGGACAGTTCTTTTACCGCTGCCCCCCTTTTTCTTGCTGGGCCCCTCTCACCTCCCTTGGGGAGTCAGTCATGGGGCCTAGATTATCCCATAATCCTTAGAGGACAACCTTGTTTTCACATGGTCTTCTATGCCTCCAAGAAATTCTCAGCCACCTTTAGAGCTCCCAGGAGGCTCAGGAACTTCCATGTCAGCCAGGGGCTTAGCCTCTTTGGCAGTCAGCCGATATGGGCCTCCCTAAGACAGTCTTATTCCCAGGGGAATCCAGTCACCCTCCTCCCGAGCACCTCCTTGTCTTTTCACCAGGCTAGCCCACTAGCTCTTACTGTTTAAGGAACTCCATCCCCTTGGGCATCTCTCTAGTTCTCCAATTAAAACCTAAAACAATCCGGACATGATTGTGCACATCTGTAATCCCAGTACTTGAATCAGAGGTTCAAGGCCATCCTCAGCCAAATAGTGAGTTCAAGACAAGCCTGGGCTACTTACATAAACCCCTGTCTCAAATGACAAAAAGCATTCGCCCTATGAACTCTATGCTGGAGAAAAGGGTCACATCAAGCTTTTTGTTTGTTTTTGAGACAGGGTCTCTCCATGTAGCCCCAGCTGTACTGAAACTTGCTTTATAGACCAGGCTGGTCTCAAACTCACCTGCCTCTGCTTCCCAAGTGCTGGGATTAAAGGCGTGCACCACCACTGCCCAGCTCTTTAAATTGTAAAGAGGGTTTTTCATGTAAGGCGAGGATCTGCTGTTTGTAGAGGGAACATGGAGACACTGCGGCCCTGTCAGATGCTGCTGTGACTAACTGTGGGTGTGATGTTCTCCAAAATCAGACCTGATGCCTGCCGCACTAAGTTGTGGGAGTTAGATGAACTGGTGCATGTGAACCATTCTTAGTGCAGAACCAGATGAGTAACAAACAGTGAGCCAATGAACGCTGGATCTCTCCTGGGGCCCTTGAGGCCTCCCGTGCACCTGCAGATTTTCTCTGGCCCACAGTTTCTCTCTGACGTGTTTGGGGTTGCCATGGTAGAAGTGGGGGGTAGGTAGGTAATGGTGCCTGATATAACTGAGCAGAACTTGTAGCTTTTCTCAGTCTGGAGCACAGAGTTAATTTATCCCTGTGCCTCTCACATCTGTCCCAGCCATACCCTAGGCTCAGCCTCAATGAGGTCTGCTAAGCTCCCCTGCAATTGGAGCTGACTCCTAGATCATTGCTTTAGTACACTTAGCCATTCCAAGGCTGGGTCACAGGGTACAGCCATGTCACACATGGCCTCTGCAGGGTATTTGAAGGGTGTTGTTCAAAATGATAGAAGCTATAATCCCAGAACTCAGGAAGCAAATGGGAGGCCAGCCTGGTCTCTATAACAAGATTCAAGCCAGCTAAGTCTACCTGGCGCGACCGTGGTTTGTTTTAGGTGTACTGTGTTCATCTGTCCATGGTTTCTATTTGTTTTTGCAGAGGGAAAGGCAAGCAGCAGTGCATGCAGACACCTGCTTGTCTGCCTATTCCGGGATTTCTCATCTGCAGCACTGTCTGGCATTCTTTATTGTGAGGGCTGCCCTGTGCCTATCATAACCTTCCCCAAGTTGTTCAATCAGAAATGTCCCCAGACATGGCCAGCTGGGGGAACGTCACCTCTTGTTGGAACTTGCTACCAGAGATACAGCCCTAGAAGTGGTGCTCTCTGCAGATAATGTATAGAATGGGTGGAAACGTTCTTTGAATAGTGCATCTCTATACCATTTGAAACTTTTTAAAATATGTGTGTGACTAGTTGTCTGCGTGTACATGTGCATGCAGGTTCCCTTGGAGGCCAGGAGAGGGCATCAGATTCACCAAAGCCCAGTCCTGTGCCAGAGCAGCCAGTGCTTCTAACTGCTGAGCATCTCTCCAGCCCCATTTGAAACTCTTAACCCTGTGCATGTGTCACCTTTCCCAGAGGCAGGGAGGAAGCCAGGGTTCAGGTATTTTATTCCGGTTTGCTGAGGAAGGAAAGACAGCATTCACTTGATGTGGGAAACCCTTCCCGCAAAGTTAGTTATGAAGTAACTTGGAAAATAATTTATGGTTGGAGGTCACCACAGTATGAAGAATTGAAGAATGGTATGAAAGGGTCAGAGTGTGAGGAAGGTTGAGAACCAGTGCTCTAGTTACCAGTTTGTGTGTCTATCTATGTCATCATTGCTGTTTGTCTGATTTTTGAGGCAAGAGTCTTACCATATGACTCTGCTGACCTGGAACTTAATACTGTGTAGCCCAGGCTAGCCTTGAACTTCTAGTTTTCCTGCATCTGCCACCCACTGCTTGGATTATGAGTATGCATCACTTGTCTGGCCACCAATCCACATCCCTGTGGCCAAGACCTACAGAAAATCTCCACCGTGCAAGCAGAACTATTAGTTGCTGCTCTGAGGCCCCAGCAGTAAGCTTTGGCTGTGCTCAAAGTTAAAGACCTGCATGCCTGGCCCAGCTTTCACACTGGCTTTTTCCGCCCTCCCTCTTAGATTGAAGGCCAAATCACAGAAACTCCCAAGGCAACTCCAAATCCTCCTAACCCTTCAGGCCAGTGCCCCATCTGCCGTTGGAACCTGAAGCACAAATATAACTATGAGGTGAGTGTGAATGTAATGACTGTCGCCCTGCATCCACCGGGGCCAGAGTCCTCTTACCTTGAGCATTGTCCTCACGTAGTGATAGCTACATTTCACATGGCCATCAAAGGCAACAGAGCTTTGTCCAGTGACTGTGAGCCCTGACTGTGGTAGACGCTTAAGAGTTTTGAGAAGTACTGGCCTGAGGACTGGAGAGAAAGCTCAGTGGTTAAGAGCATGGGCTGTTCTTCCAGAGGATGGGTGCAGCTCCTAGCCCCCACATGGTGGGTGAGAGCTGCATATATCTAGTCCTAGAGGATCTGACATTCTCTGCTGGCCTCCATAGGCACTGCATGCACATGGTACATGTACATACAAAATAGAGGCTGGAGAAACAGCTGAGCAGTTAAGAGCATTTGCTGCTCTTCCAACAGACCTTAGTTGAGCTCCTAGCACCCAAGTGGCAGCTCACAACCACCCATAACTCCAGTTCCAGAGTATCCAGTGCCCTCATGTTCCCCAGGAGCACTGAGTAAGCATGCAGTCACATACATACATACACACAGGCAAACCACTTATGCACAGAATTTTTTTTAAGAAGATAAATCATTGCTTCTATAACTTAGCCTCAAACGGACCTACGCAGTTTGGGCATTTTCAAGTTCTCACAGGCTGTGGTTGCTGGAAGCCACTAACTGAGTTCATGGCCTGGTTCAGAGGGGCAGAGGTAGTTCTCACAGGGATGGAGTGGGGTCTGGATTTGGCTCTCCTCTCCCCTTAGGTAATGAGGTGGTTCACAATGTGATCTGCAGACACATGTTCCAGACCACCCAACTGCTGTGTCTGTTCCAGAGCAGCTGCTTCTGGGAAAGGAGATGATCATGAACATATCCAGCAGCAGACACCAAGTGTGTGGGACCTGCTCCAGTAGGCCGTGTCCTGAGCACTCACAGGCTTTACTGAACTCAGGGGTTTTTGGTTTTCAAGACAAGGTTTTCTGCGTATCCCTGGCTGGCCTTAAACTCAGAGATTCACTTGCCTCTGCCTTCTGAGTGCTGGGATTAAAGGTGTGCTCCCCCCTACCCAGCATCACTTTTTTTTTTTTGCGGGGGGGAGTATGTGTGTCTATGTGAAGGAACAGAGACTGTGGCACACTTGTGAAGTTAATTCTCTCCTTCCTGCATGTAGACCCTAGAGATCAGTTCAGATAGTCAGGCATAGCAAGTACCTTTACTGGCTGAGCCACCTTTCTAGCCCTTAGATTTCAGTTAACCCTGTAAAACAGGGACTTCATCTGCTTTGCAGTGAGGGGAATCTGGGATATGGAAAAGTTAATGAAGGCCAGAGCCCGTGTGCATGCGCTGACTCCTTCCGACAGTTAAGAAAGGACACAGTTGGGCTGGAGAGATGGCTCAGCGGTTAAGAGCACTGACTACTCTTCCAGAGGACCTGAGTTCAATTCCCAGCATCCACATGGCAGCTAACAACTGTCTGTAGTTCCAACATCTGCCACCCTTACCCAGCTGTACTTGCAGGCAAAGCACCTTCTGGCTCTTCAGAGCTCCCCTGTGACAGGAGCACTCTGGAGTTTCAGGTGATTCAGGCTCTGGGCCAGTTTGACCTGTGTCTTGTCCCAGCTCCCTTCTGAGGTACAGGATGGCTAAGGGCAGAGATCCTGATCAGATGATAAGTGCAGGAAGATCTGAACAGAGTGACCCAGCTAATCTCCTAGGCTGGGAACCTTGGCTTCAGTCCACCCCCAGGGGTGGGGGCGGGGCGGGGCCCTCACCCTGCCCTGGGTCCTCGGAAAATAAGTGCCCAGAGTACAGCAGAAGGCTGAGCTCCGAGTTTGTCTCATGGATGTCAGTGAATATAGGGGCATGCTCTAACCCTTGCTGCAGATAGGGAGGCAAACCCCATACCTGCCCAGCCACTCATGGCAGTGTCCTAATGGCCGTTTCCAGGAAATTGATTTGGCTGTTTTTCCAGGAGAAGAAATCTAATCCTCTCCAAGGTAAAGGCTAAGGTTGTTTTTCCTCTTCCCCTTTCCACTCGGAGCACTGTTGGCCCGAGCTCCGTGCCCCTGTCGATTGGCTTGAAGGGCCAAGGATGCAAGCCAGTGCGTCAGCTGTGCACTCGTCCACTCTGTTACCTGTTTCTGCAGAGCACCAGGCTGAGAGCTGTCCAGTGATTAAAACAAATTTGCAGTGATCAGCAGGGGAGCCAAGACAGCAATTTAGTAAACGGAGAAAGGCTGGCATTGGGCCCTAGTAAGGACAAATATTATTTAATTCTCTGAGCCATTTATGGTGGGGAAACAGGTTTCTTACAGTGTGCCCTTTCTGCCAGACTTAGTCCCACATAGCTTGTTAATTGTGGGATTTGAGGAGTTGTTTGTTTGCTGGCTTGCTTTTGAAACAGGATTTCTGTGTAACACCTTGGCTGTCCTAGAATTCATCCTATAAAGCAGGCTGGCCTCAAATTTAGAGATCCACCTGCCTCTGCCTCTGCCTCTGCCTCTGCCTCCCGAGTGCTGGAATTAAAGGTGGGCACCGCAGCTCCCTGGCAGAGTACCAGACATTTTACTACTGAGAAAGACTGGTGGCAAGATGCTCACTAGATGTGTCAGTGAGCATTTTGATCTCACCTGATGTGTCAGAAGATTTTAGGGGAGGTGCTGGAACCCTGCAGAGCCCACAGTCCTGGTTCCCAGCATACAAGGAAACCCAGCTGACCCACATTCCAACTCTCTGTTTTCACTAGGATGTGCTGCTGCTCAGTCAGTTCATCCGGCCTCATGGAGGCATGCTGCCCCGGAGTGTCACAGGCTTGTGCCGGGAAGAACACCGGAAGGTTGAAGAATGTGTAAAGATGGCTCACCGAGCAGGTCAGAGTGCCCAGGACGGTGTGTGGGGGGGACTTGAGGGTCTGTCAGAGCTAGAAAATAGGTGATGAGCAGAATATTGATTGTGTCCCGCACTGTCTGTGTTCCTGCTCTCCACCCCATGCTCTGTGCCCCGAGATTGACCTTTCCCTTCGTGTTCTTCACTCAGGTCTGCTCCCAGATCATAGGCCACGGCTTCCAGAGGGTTTCGTACCAAAGAATAAGCCCAAGCTCAACCGGTAAGGAAACAGTACAGTTCACCCAGACACTCTAGGCTCGTGATCTCACTGTGTCTGGGGAGCTTTGCCGCGGCTCTCATCACAGCCCGGGAGAGCAGTGGTGTTCGCTGTCTGTTCCATCTCCAGCCAGCCTAAGTCCATACCCACATCTGTCCCACCATGGCTGTCCTGGGTGCTGTCTACCACTTCCCTCCCTGGCTCATGTCTCTTTTCTTCAAGTCCTAGAGGGCCTTGACGCAGGGGCAAGGAGGCTGCTGGTTGGACATTAGAATATGTTTCTCCTGCTGATGACATTACCCTGCTATGGGGATGTCAGAACACTGCTACAAACTTTCATTATCTCAGTGTCCCAGCCCTCTCCGGCATTAGGGTCATTACAAGGCAGAGCAAGGCCTTAGCCATGGAGGACTGAAGGATAGCACCACTATGCACAGCATTGCGTCAAGGAGGCCTGAACATAGATTCAGTCCACCAGTGCTCCTATCCAACTTCCTTTGCATCTTGAGTTATCCTGAGGTCTTGAGGGGAAGAGATGCCAGTCAGCTCTCCAACAGCAGCAGCAGGGAAGGCAAGCACTCTGAGTGAGAATGGAAGTCTCACCTAACATTCAGACAACTATGCTGTTGCAGAGTCCCCTCTCCATGATGTCATTCTCACCGGCAGTTAGATCTATAGTATCCCCTGCTGAGAGAAGAGCTGGGTGACTCCTCCCTCCTCCCGGATGTCAGCTGCCTCTGCTGCTAGTAAGAATGACAGATACTCTGCAGGGTGACAAGGCAGAGCAAGACTCTGAAGCCCCCACACATCTCTGCAGAGATCCCTACCAGAACCCAAGTGGATGCTGAGAGGCCAGATTGCTAGGTAGAGAGTATGAGATTGGGTAACATAGGCCAGCTTCTTTGTGCCTTGCTTCCCCCATGCTTAGATGCTGAGCAGAGCTGGGATGGGCTCTTTGCCAGCAGCCCCAAGGAGCAGGGCATGCTCTGGTCCATTTAGGGGTTGAGCCCACCCCCACCCTGGCTCTTAAGACAGCAGCAAGCCTGAGGACACAATCCATCCTGCCCTTGGGCCTTTGAAGCTAGGCCAGGCTCCCTCCCTTACATCCGGTGTCCTTTAGTGTGACACAGGATTGATGATGTGTGGGGGCTCTTGAGTTGCAAAAGGCCATCCTGGGGGAGGGGAATCCTGGCTCAGGAGGCACTGATCCCTGTACAAGGGATGCTGTGACTGTACCCAAAGGTCCCTAGTCTTCACTCAAAGGCCTGGGCCCTGCCTCCTCCCCTATCCTTAGCACCCTGGTTGCAACATGTCTTCTCCAGCAGAGGGGATGTTTCTCCTTCCCTGCTCTCCTGTACATGGGGGTACAAGCACGTTCTTGCTCAACAGAGGTAAAAAGGGGGTGATTTCAGAAAGCCTGAGTGCTAACTAGAGCTGAGGTGTTCACAGAGAGCTGAGTGGATGCCACCCAGCCTACCTGTCAACTGGCTGCTCCATCTGGCAGAGGCGTGAGGCCCAAGGCTAAGTAAAGAGCAGCTGAGGAAAACAGCTCTGGAGAGTGTCTGTCTGGTCAGCTGAGGTTCTCTGAAGTCCTTGAGTCTCAGTGAGGACCCTGTTTCATGGCCTGCTCCAGAGCCCCGTCTTCATCTCTCCTCTCAGGACTGGGAGAGGCAGCATAAGGGCAGCTGGTGGAGAACCACTGACCACAGAGACAGCAGCCGTGCAGGCAGCACCCAGCCACCTGGGGAAGGCCTTGGCTGCCTAGCTCCCAGCTCCTGGGCCCAGCACACACCAGGTCCACATGGACCTCCCGGAGCTTCCCCTCCACGTAAGGCTATCAGCCAAAGCCCAAGGTCCAGAGGAGCACCATGGAAAGGCATGCATGAGTCAGCAATCCTTTTTTTCAGCCAAAAAATAAAATTTGATTTCTTCTAGCAATACTAGTTTTTAAATTAAGAAGCTTTTACTTGAGGGTCTCTGGAGACAGCCAGGGCAAGCCTCAACCTCGAATAGAACTGAGGAGGAGGCCGACCCTTGGCCTTTGTGGATGAACTTTAAAGATGAAGGGTGGGCCTTTCTGGTCAGGAGCCAGGTTTCATTATGAACAGAGCAAACCCCAGCCTCGGTGCTATCCCCAAAGGAGGCCAGAGGACCATGGGTGGCCGCCATCTTTCCCTGCCCTCTCCCACTTCCAGGAACCCGCTGGGCTAGGACTGCACCCCCCCCCTCCTCATCCCTCGCCTGAGGGGTGGGGTCCTGTACCAGTGTGCTGCCCCGGGAGTTCCTTGGAGGCAGGGATGTCTGGAGCAGCCAAGTGGGGAAGAGCCCAGGGTTCCAGGGTTCCTCCATCTTTATCCTTCCCTGGGTCAGGCCAGAGAGCGATGGTCCCAGCAGCCTCTTCCTCGCCTTCTCCCCAAGTGTAGATGATGCTGACCGCTCAGAAAGACCAAGGGAGCAGGGCCTGGGCTGCCTGACCCTGACCACACTTGTAACAGCAAGAGCTTGTCCATTAGTTACTGACCAGCCAGCCGTTTCTCCCAGGAGAACCCTTTGCCATTTTAGAAAGGAGAACTGGTTACAGAAATGGCACAGCCACTACAGCCTAGCCCTGCCCTTCTTTTCCCGGTGTGCCAACCTCCTTGTGTTCGTTCCCTCACAGCTACCTGACTCGCTGGGCTCCCAGCTCTGTAAAGCCCATCTACAAAAGAGGCCACCGTTGGAACAAGGTGGGTATGGCCGTGGGCTCACCACTCCTGAAAGACAATGTCTGCTACTCCAGGAGACCTCTGAAGCTGATGCACTAATGGGAGCCGTGCTGCTGACCATCCTGACTGAACCTTCCAGATGCTGCACCTGCCCCTCCTGCTAGAACACAGCATGGGGACTTTGGGACTAAATTTCTCTTCCCTGGATCTGTCCAGCCACAGTGCTGGGAGCCAGGGCAGGCAAGAGCCGGCTCTTCTGGCCTGTGCTCTCCTGACTGGCTTGGGCTGAGATCGGTGCAAAGAAATGTAATAAAGCAGGTCTTGGCTTCCCCGTGTGGTCACTGCTCGGAAGTGTGGGGCCGCTGGCTTCCAGCCTTTGCTGAGTGAGACTGTTCCTCTCTGAATGGGCTCGCTCTGTGACTGCGTGGGTGCATGTGTCTGCCATGCAAGTGCCATCTTCTGCCTATAGATATCACACTCTAGTTGGGGCCCTAGCCCACAAGTAGCTTTCAAGAGTTCAGGAACTTCAGTAATCCCCACCCCAACTGGCCTTCCCCCTCCCCCCACATTTCCACCTGCTCTGCTCACACTTGGTGTAGAATTAGGTTTCTGGGCTGGAGAGATGGCTCAGCGATTAAGAGCACTGACTGTTCTTCTGGAGGACCTGAATTCAATTCCCAGTATCCACATGGCAGCTAACAACTGGCTGTAATTCCAAGATCTGACACCCTTACACAGGTATACATGCAGGCAAACACCAATTCCCATAAGATAAAAGTTTATATATTTCTAGTTAAGAATTGGGCTTCCTGGCTCACTGGCCCTTTCAGAGCTGTCACTAGATGGGAACGAGTAACAAAAAGCAGGACAGAACCAACAGGCCCAATTTGTGAGACTTTATGAAAATAGTGTTTAGACTCCACATAAACATCCAGACTGCTGGCCCTCCTACAGCATGAAGGGTAAGTCCATGTTCTTCTCGCCTGTGCCCACATAAATGTAGCCGTAGTTCTTGGTGCGGGGAGCATGGTAGAAGGTGAGGCCTGGCCAGAGCAGGCTCCGCAGCACCACCAGCGCGTTGCCCCTCTCCATCTGGATGCTCCAGGACCCTAGGGGACAGATGGGAGCTGAGGCCTGGGGCTGAGGCTCCACTGTAAAAGATGCTGTGCTCCTAGGGGCTGGAGCCATTTTGCTGCTCCTCTGACGGAGGGAGGGTAATAAAGAAGTGAACCACCAAGTTAGGGCTTAGGAGACCGGCAGACAGAGTGGCTCCCTTCCCTTGCACTAGAGTAAACCACTGTGACCTTGAGCCTCTGTTCAGAGATGGATCAAAGGACCAGGGGTTCAAGCTGAAGTTGGGCCATTTGGGGCCTCCCACCTCAGTGGTCTAACTAACTGCTGGTGGGCGGAGCCGTGATTGGTGGGTGGGGTCATCGGCTGCTGAGTCTGCCCTGGGCTACTCAAGACAGCTCAGACCAGGCCGAGCTATGCAGCCAGAAGGACTTGGCTGGAAGAGCCTGATCCAGCTCCAAGGGAGGGAGCCTCTGTGTGGGAGGAAGGAGCCTGGGAAAATCGCCTCTGGATGCAGATCTGGGGCTTCTATTCCCCTGTGCACCAAGGCCTCACCCCAAACCAGCCACAACCCTGCTCAGGGTCCTGCCAGGAAGGCAAATACTTTGGAAGGTTTTGGTGCAGGACCAACCAGTTACGCTGAGGGCTGTTCTGGAGCCTTCATCGGCTGCCAGCACGGCTCCATTGCTGGCTTCCACCACTTGAGCTTCCCGCAGCTTTACCTCCAGCCATGGCCCACCCTGGTCACTCCACACCCAAAGCCTCACAACTCACCCCCACCCTCTGGGGGCCACCCTGCATCCAAAAAGCTGGTCCCTGCGGAACTCTGACTTTCTGAAAGTGTGGAGGTCTACAGCTCCTGGTCCTAACCTAGCTGTGCATGGGGCAATGGCGTAGAGGGGACACCATGGGCCTGCCTGTCACTGTCCCACGGTCAAAAAGGAATCAGAATGTCATGTATAACAGGCCCTGGCTAGAGTGGCACCTGGCTAACAGCTGTTCTCTGGAAACCTGCCTTTCTTGGTCACAAGTCTTCAGAACATCGTTTTGGGGGGAGGTGAGAATGGGGACCACTGTGGTCCTTGACAACAGACCTAGGAATAGACTATTCTCTAATGTTAGTCACCCTGCAGGGCCCAGAGCATCCGCAGAGACCTGTTCCTCCTTGCCCTTGGAGCTGACAGCTTCACGGCCTCCTTGAGATAAGCCCAGACTCTGAAGGTTCTGCCCACCCAGGGAGGCTGCCTTGCAGCTACCCCTGTCCAAGTGCTAGCCTAGAGAAAACAGCCCAGGGCTGCTACAGCCAGATACCTGTCAGTTCAGCCTGCAGCATGGCGGCACAGGGCCCTCCCATCAGCATGTGACAGGGAACAGGCTGGGATGAGTGGCCCAAGCCCAGTAACATGGGGAGAACGGTGAGGAAGTTAAAGAAATGCAGAGCCCCCGGAGGACAGGGCCAAGCAGGCCAAAGGGCGCTAGCCGAGTTGCAGCATGCCAGCGGCCCGCCTCCGCTCTCCCTTGCATTCCCGTCTCACTCCTGTCTTGTCATTCTTCCCGGCTCGGCCCACTATCTGCAACTCACTCTCTGTCTCTCGTGTGTGTGTGTGTGTGTGTGTGTGTGTGTGTGTGTGTGTGTGTGTGTGTGTGTGTGTGGTGTTTGTTCGTGTGCGTCAGCAGGCACACCGCTGTCACCCTCGCCACTGTCTCAAACGCAAACACAGAAAACCTAGGCCCAGGCAGCCACAGTTGCCCTTTGAAGGTAGGAAGTAGGCAGCTGGGGCACTTCACAGCCCCAAGTCTCCCCAGACCTGGCATCTCCCAAACACCTGTGCTCTGAGGCTGAGGAAAGGCTCAACCCAGCAGGGGCTCTATGCCACTGGCAGGAGGTCCTCCTGGATTTCCCAATCCCAGGGCCTCACCCACCTCCACCTCTGGATGGAGCCCCAGGCTAAGAAGGACTGACCCTTACATCCTCCTGCTGATGAAGAAAGGAGTGTGGGGGTCAGGCTCCATCGAGCTGCCGAGTGGCAGCAGATGGCCTACGCCTCAACCCCTAAACTTCATCACACCAAGAAATGGCCAGGAAGGACTGGACAGACGGCTCAAGAGGATGAGCACTGCTATTTTTTCACAGGACTCACGTTTGATTCCCACGCCCACGTGATGGCTTACAACCATCTGTAACTCTGGTTCCAAGGAATCCAGTGCCCACTTCTGGCCTCTATGGATCCTGGGCACGTATGTGGTACACAGATACACATTCTAGCAAAGTACCCATACACATAAAATGAAATAAAAAATGACCTTTGGTTCCTGATAGGAGAAGTTACTATTCCCCTTACCACTAGGTAGAGTTAACCCTCCTAGAAGCTGGCCAACACAGGAAAAGGATGCCCCTGGTGTCAGCCACCAATAGCAGCAGTGGGCACTGGGTGGCAGGGCCCTGATCAGCCTAGCTTACAAAAGACTTGGGCCGGAAGAGCCGAGTGCACACTCACGCACAGACTGCCTCCACACTGTCCATTCTCCTTAGGTCCCCGTCTCACGCAGCCTAGTTACTATCTCTACCCCAGCATCTACAGGCCAGCTTCCCGGCTACAGGATTCTTGCTGCCCTCTGCTGCCCAAAGTGGGCATTGCCACAGGCTGCTCACTATTGGGACCCCAACCTGTATTTGGCTCTTCTGCCCGCTCCTCTGTGCTCCTGACACCTTCAGCCCATCTCGGCCACTCTCCTCAAACCTTCCTGACACAGGAGAGTTGTCTTTTATTCCAAGGACACCAGCAGGCTTGCACACAGAAGGAAAGGTGAAAAAGCACTGAATAATGGCAGAATAGCATTGAGGAGTCGGCTGCCTGACCCTCTGCCCCACCTGTCTTGGTGCAAACCCAGGGTCAGAGAAGTCTTCACCAGTGTCCTGAGCCCATCAGGAGGATGCCATCCCCACAAAACTGTCCATCACCGGGCATTACATGATAGCTCATTGCCAAGATATTGGCCTCAGGCAACATCCTTTCTCTTTCATCAAGGCTGGTCCAAAGAAAAGCTGTGAGCTCCAGGCCTATTTCTGTGGGCACAGAGAGTAGGCGACCCCGGGACAAGGTCCACTTCAACCACTCCCGCTTAGAGGTGACACAGGCCATCCTGAGTGCTTGCTTCAGATTTAGAAAACAGTGCTCCTCTGGAGACAGAAAGAGCTAAGGCATTACAAACTCCACCCCTTTAGCCGGGCATGGGGTCCCAGGGGACTCCGCCAAGGGTTCTTGTCCCCACCCTGCAGCCCCGCACATCAGCATTGACAACTTCCAGGCCCGAGAGAAGGAACCGAGCTGTGTCTGACGTCAAAGTGAGATCCGTCCTGGCCCTACTCACTTCTTCCAGCCCCAGAGCCACCTATCCCGACTCCTGTAAGCCCACACTCAAGGTACCTTGGCTCTGGCGCCCCCATGTGGTGGAATCCAACTGCTTGGACCATTATCCCATCATGCGGCCCCGGCAGCGCACTGGCCCTAAGACAAGCTGAGGGTCCTCTTATCTTTCTGTCCTGTACACATTGCCTTATGGTGCTCATATGATGTGCACACAGACCTACCTTCACACCTCCACAGCTTCTTCCTTCAAGGCTTTCCAGGAACTTCTGGGCCTCCCTCAAATCATCTCTATGGCTTTTGGTTTTTTGTTTTGTTTTTTAATTGTGGTTTTTGGCTGAGTGGGTGGCTCATGCCTTTAATCTCAGCACTCGTAATCTCTGTCAGTTCAAGACCACCCTGATCTATAGAGTGAGTTCCAGGACAGCCAGGACTACATACACAGAGAAACCCTGTCTGAAAAAAATAATAGTAATAAAATAAAATCAGGGTTTCATGTAGCTCCAGCTGACCTAGAATTTACTGTGTAGCCAAAGATTGCATTCAACTTCTGACCCTCCTACTATATGATGACACTTTGTCTCAAAGAACAGGAGGAAGAGAATGGCTGCTACCAGAGATGGGCTGGGTAAAGGGAAGTATGGGGTTTGTCATCAAAGGACATGGGGAATAGAATGACAATAGATAGGAAAAGTAAAACATGCTGAACATGGATGGATGCAGATATATGAATATAAATATATAAATACAGATACATTTGAGATAGGGTTGTGCACTGGAGTCCAGGCATCCTGAGTCCTGGATTACAGGTCTGTGCCACCACAGTTGGCTTTATATTATACTCCTAGGAAACACAATGACAGCAGACAAGTGTCCTCCTTGCAAAAAGCAAAAACTATCAGGCTGGGTGTGGTGGCACACACCTTTGGTCCCTGCACTCAGGAGGCAGAGATAGGCAGATCTCTGTGAGTTCAAGGCCAGTCTGGTCTACAAAGTGAGTTCCAGGACAGCCAGGGCTGCACAGGAAAACTGTCTCAAAAAAAAAAAAACAAAAAGCCAAAGCACATTAAATATTGGTTGGAATAAAGTTCAGAAGTGCATTTAAAACAGCAGCAACAATAACAGTAACAAATCTGCTCAAATACTCTGAGATACTTTACTTCCCACATCCCCACTGGAGAACACAAGTGAAAAGTCTCAGACTAGCCCCACCCTCAAGAGGTCACAGTGAGCCTCCAATCCCTACCCAAGCTCTCAGTCCCAGCCCTAGAGAAAGAAGAAAGCTCAGTGGGTTGGCCTAACGCTCTGATCTGAAGGCCCATCCCACATCCTAAGGATACTGGCCTGTTACCTTTGGGGATGTCATACTCCAGGGAGTCCATGAAGTCCAGAGAGGGGTCCAAGTCAGCCTTCTCAAGTAGGGTTTTGTTCTTCAGATCGACAGCCTCCCTGAAGTGGAAGTAGGAGCTCAGTTTCCTGATCTCAGCCAAGGGCAGGCCTGGAGGAAGCGGGCAGCCAGGAGAACAGTTAACCTGAAGCCCAGGGCTACTCTCTCCTGCATGGCAACTGAAGAGAGATGGCATGGACAGGGCTCTGTCCACCAGACAGGTAACCTAAGCCAGAAAATGGAGCTCATTCCCTCTGCCCATGCTTGACCCTGACCTCCACCCTCACCCCCCCCAAAAAAAAGGAGCAAGGAGGAGCAGTGCTGACCCAGAAAAACCCAAGTCACCAGTCAAGTGTTTCTGCGACTCAAGGTGCAGTGACTGATGACCTATTTCAACTGCACTGGTTAGATTTAACTGTTAACTTAAAACAACTTAGAATCGCCTGCGGAAAGAGTTTGGGTTTTTAATTAATTATTTTTATTTTTGAGACAGAGTCTTACTATGTAGCTTTGGCTGATCTTGAATTCATGAAGAGTTCCTTTTATTTTCTGGTTTTGTGTATTTTCTAAGCCAAAGTGTATAGTCACTAAGAAAAAAATGCATGTTTTTGTCTCTATCCCTAGGAAAAAATGTAAGAATTGTCTCTGCCCTCTGCCTTTAGAGTTCTGGGACTAAAGGCATGAACCACTATGTCCAGTCTGGGAGAGTCTTAATGAAGAATTATCTAGAGCAGCAGTTTTCAACCTGTGGGTCTAGGCCACTTCATAGGTCTCGGCCTCTTTAGAGGTCAAAAGACACTTTCACAAGGATCACATATCAGATATTTACATTATCATTCATAGCAGTAGCAAAATTACAGTAATAAAATAGCAACAAAAATAAGTTTATGGTTGAGGTCACCATAACATGAGGAACTGACTGTGTTAAAGGTCACAGCATTAGGTTGGGAACAGCTGATTTAGAGTAAGTTAGCCAATGAGGTGTCTGTGGGGAATTACCTTCACTGTCGATATGGAAAGACTCAGCTCATTGTGGGCAGAACCATTCCCTAGACCGAGAACCCTGAACTGTAGAAGACTAAAGAAAGTTAGCTGAGCATAAGCAAGCAAATATGTGTGCTTATATGTGCTCATTTCTCTCTGCTTTTACCATGTGACCAGCTGTTTCACGCTCCTGCTAAGATGGACTGTACTCTCTGTCAGGGTACTGGTCACAGCAACAGAATGAGATTAGGACACTAACCAACAGCAGCAGACCAGGAGTCCCATGCCCCCAGGGACCCGCAGACACTCACCTTCAAAGGTCCGATTGACGTGGGTGACCCCGAAAGGAGTCTTGAAGAGGGCACCTCGGGGGATGATGGCTACAGCTTTGTCAATCTGGTCAATGATAGACACCAAGCGAGTTTCTTCCTTGATTTGGACCTGAGGAAACAGGAGAGGAGCATCCTACCAGGGCACTGCACCTACTCACATCAGATGCAAGAACAGAGCTCTGCATGGCTAACTCATTTCCTCACCAGTGGGGTATTGAGGCCTGGGTTGTACTGAGTAAGCATTTGTCTTCGTGTGTGTGTGTGTGTGTGTGTGTGTGTGTGTGTGTGTGTGTGTGTGTGTGTGGTGTGTGTGAGTGTGTGTGTGTGAGTGTGTGTATGTGTGAGTGTGTGTGAGTGTGTGAGTGTGTGTGTGTGAGTGTGTGTGTGTGTGTGTGTGTGTAAATGACTCAGTGAAGCACTTGCAAGCCTGATTATCTAAACAGGACATGTAAAAAGCTGGACACTTGGATACAGTAGCACACATATATAACTCCAGAATTCCTGAAAATGGGAAGCAAAAATAAAATTGCCCAGAAGCTCAAAGATCAGTCAGTCTAGAGTAAACAGCATAAGAGAAACAATAGAGACCTTGTCTTTAAAAAAAAAAAAGTAGAGGGGCTGGAGAGATGGCTCAGAGGTTATAAGCACTAACTGTTCTTCCAGAGGACCTGAGTTCAGTTCCCAGCAACCACATGGCGGCTCACAACCATCTGTAACTCCATTTCCAGGGAGCTGGCCAGCATGTTCACTAGGTACACAAACAAAAATAAGACCAAGGACTTACACATATAAAATAAATGCATCTTCTTTTTAAAACACAAAAGAGAGTTGATTCCCCAAAGTTGTCCTCTAACCTCCATGCTTACTTCATGGCTCATACTTGTCCAAACGTGCACACACACACATACACACACACATACACATATATACACACACATACACACATACACACACACATACACACACATACACACATACACACACATACACACGTACACATACATACACACACATATACACAAATAGACACAGAGAGAGACACACACACAGATACACAAAAACACACACTAATCATAAGATTATGTATATAATTCACATATATGAAATCATGCCCATTATACATTATTTGGATAATCTAGAAAAGCATACCAGGGGTATTAAAACTACTCCTTACCCTACCTCCCAGTCACTAACACACAGATGCGATTCCTTCTATTCTTTTTTTTTTTTTTTTAAACTTTATTTATTTGCCTTGGTGTTTGCCTGGAACTGGAACTACAGACAGTTGTTAGCTGCCATGTGGGTGCTGGGAATCGAACCCAGGTCCTCTGGAAGAACAGCTGGTGCTCTTAACCGCTGAGCCATCTCTCCAGCCCCCGATTCCTTCTATTCTTTATTTTTATGCATAAATAAAGTAAAACTGGGATCACAGTTTACGGAGCATGCTTCTTTAGGTTTGACATTCTCGGGCATCTCCCCATAAGGTTACTAAACCTTACACAGATGACATCCCATTCCAGTTCACATCAAGGACAGCAGCAGAGAATGGAAGCAAGCTATGCTTGATACAGAAGCCTGTAGAAGAGGCATCTGAACTCACAAAGGCACCTAAACATGGCTGACAAGGAAAAGCAGAAGCTAACATTCAGAATGTCCCTGGCCTTCAAACAAGCCTTGCAGAGCAAACATAGTCATCCCAGCTGTACAGAGAGAATCTGAGGCTCAGTTGAGTGCTCTTATCAGGTTGGCTGTGGCTGTCCCTGCCTCCACAGCCTAACACAAGTTATGGTGTCACCCAAGTTCAAGCACAAGGCTAGGTTTTTAATTGAGGTCTGGTTGAGCTGACTGTGGGCTTCCTACTTGTTGATCCAGTGGTATCTCTAGGAACTGGCCCTTTAGATAAAGTGCACACGTTGGAAATGACGTCCGGCCCAAGGCCACTTGGCATAACATGTTTTTCAGAACTGAAGCCTGGAAGCTGCTTTCCATTAGTCAGACTCTGTTTAAACACAGGTACATTCACACACTGGCACAAAAGGTGGGGTGACTGGTTGGGGTGCTGACATAGAAAGACCTCTGAAAGATAAGAGCTTTGTGAAAAGATCAGTGTCCAGGGCTGTGGACATACCACCCTGTCATTCTATTTTTTAAATTTATTCTGTTTCATTACTTTGCACATATGGGTGTTTTGCCTGAATATATGTCTATGCACCATGTGCATGTCTGATACCCACAGAAGTCAGGAGAGGGTGTTGTGTCAGATCCCCTGAAGTTAGAGCTATAGTGGTTATGAGCAGTCATGTGGGTGCTTAAAATTGAACCAGGTCATCCACAAAAGCAAGAGGCACTTTTAACAACAGAGCCAACACTGCCATCTTTTAACTTGGTTCATTAAGGAAAAAAAGAAAGTACATAGAAACCAGGGGTTTCCTTGGCACTGGTGTATGAAAATAGCACTGCACTCTTCATAATGGAATCACACTCCTAAGGTCCGAGGGCAAATGCAGGTTTAGGATGCTGGGCCTTTGAATTCCTAGAGGGCAGTGAGGCTGCTGCTGTGGTGGACAGGACCTGGTCTGGACAGGGTCACATATGCTAAACAGTTGCATAATGTCCTCTAGAAAAACAGTTTCCCTACCCAGCAGGCAGGGAACAAAGAAAACTTTATTACATTCCTTTTAGTGCCTATGACTCAGGAACCACGTGGTGTACTATCTAGTAAAATGAAGATTAGTTCAGAAAGGCTGGCCCGGCAGTGGGTAAGGTACTTGCCATGGAACCTAGAGCCCCAAGTTCAGACTTTAGAGCTTGGATGGAGGAGAGGACCGATCCCTACAAGTCCTTTGACGACCTCCACAGACAGCCCGACCCCACTACAGAATAAATGAATGTATTTCAACAGTGGAGTGGTTGCCCAGAATGCATAAGACCCAGTTTTGATTCCCAGCAATGTAAAATAATAATAATAAGCCAGGCAATGGCAGCATTCGCCTTTAGTCTTTTTTTTTTTTTTTAAAAAAACTTTATTTATTTATTTGCCTTGGTGTTTTGCCTGGAACTGGAACTACAGACAGTTGTTAGCTGCCATGTGGGTGCTGGGAATCAAACCCGGGTCCTCTGGAAGAGCAGACAGTGCTCTTAACCAATGAGCCATCTCTCCAGCCCCCAGCATTCGCCTTTAATCCTGGCACTTGGAGAGTACAAGAGGCAGATATGGTCTACAGAGTGAGTTCCAGAATATCCAAGGCTACACAGAGAAACTCTATCACAAAAGACAAAATAATAATAATAATAAAGAGCAATATCTGCATGCATATGCATTCCTGGTTCCGATATACAGCATGGACCCCTTTCCCCAGTCCCCACGAGAGATCAGGCTTCCCAGCAGCTGTCTGCCCACACTCTGTACTGCCTCTCAGGTCTCAGCCACTAGCTCCAATGTCCTCCTCTCCACCACCTGGATGGTGATGAACCACCTTTGCAGAGCTGTCAAAACTGGTGCAGAAGCCCCTTGCTCCCCCAGGGACTCAGCACACACACACACACACACACACACACACACACACACACACACTCGGGGCAGGCTTGACAGTGGTGGTCACAATAGGTAGATAATCACAGTGGACTTGCTCTTGTTTCTACTAGGCTGGAATCCTGTTAGCTTTCTAGGGGCATGAGTGCTTCACCTGCACGTATGTCTGTGTGCCACTGTGCACCTCGTGCCCATCTATGTCAGAAGAAGGCATTGCATCCCTTGGAACTGGAGTTTGAGTTGCAAGCTTCCGAATGGATGCTGGTAATGGAACCCAGATCCTCTGAAAAAGCAGCCAGTACCCTTAGCTACCGAGCATCTCTCCAGCCCTGGAATCCCGTTTTTGTGTTGACTTAGTTGAGTTTGGCTTGCGAGGCTGGAAATGCCAGGGCTTTGTCTGTGGCGCTCATATGTTCTCCCATTGTGCTGACCTTCAGTCTGACCCCACAGTTCTGCACTTACCACTACTTCTTCATCAAAGACCTTCTCACCCTCGTTCACCTTCTGGAGTTCAGTGTGCTCATATTCGTGCGAGGGGTCGCCCATGAAGCGGCCATTCACCACAGCCGTCTGCGTCACCATCTCCTCTGTGGCAGGGGGCAGGAGGCTCCATTCTGTACAGTTCAGGCTGTGACAACATCCACCATCACCCTGGACTCCTAGCCTCCTCACACCCACACTTTCCCTTATCTCCGGGTGGGTGTCCTAGTCAGGGTCACTACTGCTGTGATGAAACAGCAGAGCAGCCAGGGAGGAGAGGGTTTGTCTTACATTTCCTATCACTCTTTATTCAGTTTATCTTTGAAGGAAGTCAGGAAAGAACTCAAACAGGACAGGAAGCTGGAAGCTGGAGTTGATGCAGAGGCCATGGAGGGGTGCTGCTCATCATGGCTTGCTCAGCTTGCTTTTTTAAAGATTTATTTATTTTATGTATGAGTGCTCTATCTGCATGTATGCCTTTATGCCTCCCAACCCCCCACTCCCCCTCCCTCCACCCTCCCACCCCCCATCCCGCCACCCAGTTCTGATTCCTGTAGCCTGTAAAATCTGCCTTCAGCAAGACTCCTGGAGCTCAGTCCCGGGCTTGGCTGTGGATCCCCACATCTGTTCCCATCGGTTATTATTGACAGTATTCCTGATGGCAATAAGGTGGCTGCCAATCCATTTCCAGTAGAAGACCAGTTCAGGCACCTTCTCCACTATTGCTAGGAGTCTTAGCTGGAGTCATCCTTGCGGATTCCTGGGGGTTTCCCTGGCTCCAGGTTTCTCCCCAACCCCAAAATGCCCCCATTAAGACATTTCTTTCATTAATTTCCCCCTCCATCCTGCCTGCCTCCAACCTACCTCCTGCACATCACCCACCCAACTGGCTCCCTCAAGTTCCCACTCCTCCATTTCCCCCTCCCCAAAATGGATATTAGAAGTATAGGGGGCTGGAGGGATGGCTCAGCGGTTAAGAACACTGACAGTTCTTCCAGAGGACCCGGGTTCGATTCCCAGCACCCACATGGCAGCTCACAACTGTCTGTAATTCCAAGATCTGACATCTTTACACAGTTCATGTCAAATTCAGGTGAAACATTCCCAGCCCTCAGCAGGTGGAGGCTGTCCTCTGTTTGAGGCTGGCCTAGTCTGAAAATCAAGTTCCAGGACAGTCAGAACTTTGTTACACAGAGAAATCCCGACTGGAAACAAACAAACAATAACAACAACAAAACCCAGCCAACTACCCAGCACGGTAAGTCTAAAATGGATTAAATGCCCCTAAACTGGCCAACACCAGAGTGTAGTGACACAGCCTGGGACCAGCTGCCACTGTGCAGAACTGGATGAGGAATTAAACCACATGTCACTAGCCAGGAACAAGATCCAAGTTCAGTGCAAGGCTTTCTACTGAACACTAATGTCAAGTTATCACACTGTAAGCAGAGCCAGTCCCATCCTGGCTGTGTGTATATGATGACATTAAAGACATCTGGACTGTGAAATTCCAGATCAGTCTCTTGAATCTAAATTTTGTTCAATTATGGGTTTGTTTTGCACCACAAAAATAAAACCAACCAACAAACAAAAACTTCAGTGTTTTGTTGTTTGTTTCTACAACACACTTGTGATCCCAAGCATTTGGGAAGCAAAAAATGAGGAATCTGAAATTCAGTGTCAGCTTTGACTATATTGTGAGTTTAAGGGCACCCTAGGATACAAGATACAGGAGAGCCTGTACTCACAGTGTGTGGCAGGGGCGATGGTGGTGGTGTGGTGGATGTTTCTTTCCTAATGGCACTATGATTTTTGTCCCCAGAACCTGCTAGGTTGCTAGGCAGTGGTAGCTCACACCTTTAATCCTTTTACTCAGAGGCAGGTGAGTTCCAGGACAGCAAAAGCTACATAATAGATAGACCAAGTCTCAAAACAAAAATAAAGCCACATGGTGATGGCACATACTTTTAATCCCAGCACTTGGGAGGCAGAGGCAGGCAGATCTGTGAGTTCAAGACCAGTCTAATCAACACAGCAAGTTCCAGGTCAGCCAGAGCTACACAGAGAAACCCTGTTTTAAAACAAAAAGAAAAGAAAATGCTACTCCACCCATTATTCCCTGTCTCCCTTTGTACCCGGCACCATCCATCATGTAATAGATGTGAGTATTTAGTCTGTCCCTATCATATGGTTCCCAAATATGGACTGTGATGGAAGTTCCATGGAGACAAAGAGTTTCTTACTTACCTTTTCCAGGTA
Organism: Sigmodon hispidus; assembly: GCA_004025045.1. Classification (NCBI taxonomy): domain Eukaryota; kingdom Metazoa; phylum Chordata; class Mammalia; order Rodentia; family Cricetidae; genus Sigmodon; species Sigmodon hispidus. The sequence goes on along the minus strand of PVIH01004903.1, from coordinate 103,025 downwards.
GACTGAATTCCTATTGTCTAAATAAATACACAGCACATGGGGGGAGTAAGCTCTCAACAAAGGCTTATACAATAAGGCGAAATGAGTCTCAGGTCTCTTTATCTGTTGCCCAAATGTGGATTCCCAATCTATATTTTATATGCCTACTTTGCCCTAGGCACCACATACCCGTCACTCTGTCTTCCCACTTGCATCTGTCAGGGTTGGTTTGTTTGCTTGTGGGTGGTTTTGTTATTTGAGGTAGGGTCTCCCACTATATCCCAGGCTGGCCTTAAACTCCTTTTGCCTTGGTTTCCTGAGTGCTGGGATTACACACCTGAGCTGGATCCCGATGCCTGGATTCTCAATAGTAAGTAGGGCTGACACTTAGCTGCATCCATTGGGTGGACCAACTTCGAATTCTCCACCTTCATCCAACCTGTCAGTTTCCTTCTTTGTTTCAGCTGCTTCCATCCCCTCGGCTATTTTTGATTCCAAATCTTCTCTTCAGGGCACTGCAAAGACCCCTGAATGCTCATCCACACATGCACTTCTAGACCACTGCCCACTCAGATCTGAGCAGACGCTTCTTGCTTATGGCCCCTTTGGTGCCCTCTGGTGGCCTACGGACAAAGTTCAAACCTTTGACTTGTCCAGCCATAACGTCTCTGTCCAGTTCACTTGGGTCTCTTCCCCAGACACACAAAACCTTCTCCAGAGTGCAGAGGAGTTTAGAGGAGCCCATAGTTGGAAACTGTGGGGAAGTGCTCATCTTTCAGAACCCAGAGCAGTTGCTCCCTGATCCAGCTTATTTAGCTGTTGTCCAGAAGCCCAGGACTCTTGGTATCTCTTTATGCACACCTCAATTCTAGCTTCTTCTTCTTCTTCTTCTTCTTCTTCTTCTTCTTCTTCTTCTTCTTCCTCCTCCTCCTCCTCCTCCTCCTCCTCCTCCTCTTCTTCCTCTTCTCCTTTTTTGAGACGGGGTCTTTAAATTTTTAGAGATTTATTTATTTATTTATTTATTATGTATACAGTATACAGAAGAGGGTACCAGATGTCAACATAGATGGTTGTAAGCCACCATGTGGTTGCTGGGAATTGAACTCAGGACCTCTGGAAGAAGTCAGTGCTCTTAACCTCTGAGCCATCTCTCTAGCCCCAAGTCTTTAAATTTTTAAACATTTATTTTGTGTATATGAGTGTTTGCATATCTGTACATGCATCTCTTGTGTGTGCAGAGCCCTCAGGGACTAGAAGAAGATATTGGGTTTCCTGGGACTGGAATTATAGATGGTTCTGATCTACCATATGGATGCTAGGGATTGAGTCCCATGTGTCTAGAAGGAACCATCTCTCCAGCCTCAACACAGGCTCTTATGTATTGCCCAGACTGGCTTCAAACTCTATTTGTCAGAGGCTGACCTGAAACCTCTTAATCTCCTTTAGTGCTGGTTTGAGGCATGGGTAGGTAAATGAAGTAAGTCCTCATATATCTGCAGCTTGAGTGCTTTATAAAGTGGTAGGCTCTCCATTGTCCTGAGGAACTCAGAAAGAGGCTGAAATGGTCCTATATGGTAGTCTTACATTGTAGGATTTCCCCCCAGATCTTCTGCTTTCAAGAACATCTCCTGCTGAAGAACCCACATCACTGTGGGAGATGCTTCAAATTGTTCCAGCACAACCCCCCAGAATGTCTGACTTCTCCAAGCCAAATCCAGCCCACAGTTGGAACCTGAATTCTACACCAGGTCACCTTCTCCAGTACCTCTCACTCGGCACCTGTTCAGTTTAGCCTCCCTCTATTATGACTCTATCTATACCAGTTTCTCTTGCTCCTCCAAGCTGACAAGTCCTCAATCCCCACCTCCATCCACTTTCCAATCCTGTCAGGATCAACAAGACCCTCACAGTCCTGACATCCCAATCCCCAAGTTCAGCTGTCCATTTCCTCCCTCCAGTCCCACCCCCCAGGCCGCGTCTCAGAGCTTCTAGGGCAGGTCCTGTTCACCCATCTCTCCCCAGGCGTAGGGGCACTCATCACCCCCACGGTGTTTTTCTACAGCCTCACCTGCCTCAGGGCTGCCTCACCTGTAGAGCGTCTTGCGTGGTGCGAGCTGATCCTCACTCAAACCCTGTGCAATGTAGTAATCCGAAACAAGACCAAGGATGCGACCCCAGAAAAGGACCCGATCGAAGCGGTAATCGCGCTTAACTAGCAAAAGGGACGTGAGCAGGGAGGCTCGACGGTCCGGGCTGAGGCCCTGTCCACTGCCAGATGCCAGCTCCAGGGACAACAAGAGGCTGTCGGCATCCATCAGGCCAGCCGTTCTCCTCCAAGCTAGTCAGGCGGGTAGAAGCCGTCTCCATGGAGACCCTGAGCCCCGCCCCTCAGTCTATCAGGAAACAAAATCCCACTCACCGGACCGCCCATCTCTTCAGACCCGCCCTTTCCTGGTGCCCGGAACACTCCTGCCCTTCCCTCCTCCACAAAGCAATCCAGAAAGTCTTTTATGGGTTTCTCCCTAGAAGTGCCAGACTAGCTCCATACACGAGCGCCACATAAAGTCCTATGCTCCACCTATGCCCGAAAGGACTCACGAAGAAAACCAATATAAAGCCCCCATCAAGGGCATTAGATGTATTATTCCAGTCCAGACATTCTTGGCCTGAGAATTTTATGAAGAATCTGACACCTCCAGGCTCTAAAAAGCACGAGTTTCTGACACCCTCTAGGTCCACCCGAAGCCAGGTTTCACCAAGTAGGCTCTATCCATTCTGTCCTTTCCAGTTTTCACCCGAGAGCTTTTACTCCCTGGACTAGTGTGACAAATAATTAGACAATGAGGTAAAATGCAGGACCACTCCTTGGGAAAGGATAAGGTGGAAAGGCTGACATTTTCCAGAGGTAGTGGCCCACACCTTTAATATCAACAGTCATAAGGCAGAGATAGGCAGATCTCTAAGTTCAAGGCCAGCCTGGTCTACCTAAAAAGTTCAGAGCCAAAGCTCATAGTGAGATACTGTCTCAAAAGAAGAAAAGGAGGAGAAGGAGGAGGAGGAGCAGGAGGAGGGGAAGAAGGAGGAGGAGCCACTACGGGTGCCTTTTAGCTACAACCTACATGTATATAACCTTGGACCCCAAAGCTGTTTAGACAGACAGATGGAAGACACATACCCCACTATTGGTGGGACTCTGCATTCCCAGGCTAACCTAACCACTGCAATTTCACACCCACTTCTAGAGTCCCAGACAAACTCAAAATCAACAGGTCCCAAGGTGTGTTTCAGGGAAGTTAGGCATAGTTTGTAGTGACTGATCTTTTTATTTCTGAATTCCTTTGACTCATGAAGTCAAAATGCCCTGGGCGTCCATACCAAGCCTATAGAGAAATGTGTCTAAATTATTCAGATAATTGCTTTGTTTAGATTGTCTGAGCATTGTTCATCGGGCTTTTTAAACGAGCATTTGAGGACAGCCAAACTGGCTGATAGATCTTTCATTTCAAAACAATTTATGGTCCCATTTACACCCCCCCACACACACAACTCCCGTCCACCCCCATTCACAACTGCCCTGCTGAAATGGCCACTTCCTGCCCTGCTTTGGCAATATCGCCCAATTATTTTGTGAAGAAATACTACCAGAAAAACAACAGTCTGGCTACTGGAATACATCATCAGGTGATTTCAACACAGAACACAACTTAAACATCCTGTTCTCACCGGTTCTGAATTTACCTATCTATGGCTGAGATGCTCCACCTCCGAAACCAAAAAGAAGGGGGGGGTCCTAAAGCTTTGTGATGGACCCATTTGAAGCAGGAACAAATCCTAGCTATAATATCCCAGCCCAGAGGAAAGCAGCTGCAGGCAGGTGAGCAGGTTTGAATTCAGGAGACTGAATTCAGGCCATCTCATCTCCCCAAACCTCATCTATAATGGAGCAGTTGGGAGACCAAAATGGAAACAATATACCTCGCAAGTTAATGTGAGACCAAAACAGGAAAAATAGACCTTGCAGGTTAAGGGTTTTGTTTGCAGTTAAGACAATTAAGAATAAGTTCCTGTTTCTTAGATTGAATGTAAACTGCAAACCATGTTTTTTTTTAAAAAAAAAAAAAACAAACTTGGAACTGGAACTACAGACAGTTGTTAGCTGCCATGTGGGTGCTGGGAATCGAAGCCGGGTCCTCTGGAAGAGCAGAGGGTGCTCTTAACCGCTGAGCCATCTCTCCAGCCCCGCAAACCATGTTTTTTATCTCCACTAAACTTGTGACCCGATCCACATGATGTGACTCCTCACCCCGTCCTTCCCTTTCATTGTATCTAACAAGAGCTGTACTTGGACAAGTACATTGTATCTTTCTGTACAAGAGCTGACTCTTTCACCCCTGTAAATACTTTATCCTCCTATAAAAGGGTCTTCAAGAGGCCCGCAGGGGCTGCCTTCTAAAATCCTGAGTTAGGGAGAGGCAGCCAGACTGGCTAGCCTCAGGATTCCCTAAAATATAGCTTCCTTTAATCAGACACTCAGGCCTTGGCCTTTCTCCTCACAATTCTTGGGTTTAACATAGTAACATATACATATAATTCAGCTTAAATAGTGTGTTTATGTGTTAAGTGCCTTTTTTTCTTTTTTTTTTTTTTTTTAAACTTTATTTATTTATTTGCCTTGGTGTTTGCCTGGAACTGGAACTACAGACAGTTGTTAGCTGCCATGTGGGTGCTGGGAATCGAACCCGGGTCCCCCGGAAGAGCAGACGGTGCTCTTAACCGCTGAGCCATCTCTCCAGCCCCTCTTTTTGTTTTTTTTAAAGATTTATTATTGTATATAGTGTTCTGCCTGCATGTATGCCTGAAGGCCAGAAGAGGGCACCAGATCTCATCACAGATGGTTGTGAACCACCATGTGGTTACTGGGAATTGAACTCAAGACCAGTGCTCTTAACCTCCAAGCCATCTCTCCAGCCCTCCTTTTTGGTTTTTTGAGACAGGATCCCTTTATGTAGCCCTGGCTACCCTGAAACTTTGTGGACCAGGCTGGCCTTGAACTCACAATAATCTGCCTGTCTCTACCTCCCAAGTTCTGGAACTAAAGGCATACTCCACCAGCCTGATGTGTAAGTGTTTAACACAGTATAGGCACAAGGAGCATGGGGCAGATGCACAAGAGACCAGCCGGGGTCAGAAACAACGGATTGGAGAAATGGCTTCTGTTGTGCGCAATGCAGGACATACTGAAGCATGTAGAACTGAAATGCCATGATGCCTGCACATTGAATTCACACACTTAGAAAGGTGGGAGGGGTCATGCTGAGTGTGTAGGGGGAAGCAGCGGGGGGGGGGGGGGGTTTGGGATGAATATGATGTGAGGGAGCTTGCCAACTGGATTTCCAGCTTCCAAAGCATGCAAAGACGTTGTAAATTGGGTGTGGGTGTGGGTTCACCCTGGTATCTGGAATCATGAGACAGACCTTGGCATCTCCAGGATGGAGTTAGTGTTTCTTAGCTGCAGGGAGATTCATCTCTACAGACTTGTCCACCACAGCTTAGCAAAGGGTCCTTTTGTTGTTATACAATTCACACCTTTACCAAGCCAATTACAGACACCAAGCCTTAGCTAAGCCCCCCCCCCAGAAGGACAATGCCAAATGCAAATTCTCAGTAAAAAATGCCAGTGCTCTGGGTTGTTCTTTTATTTATTTATAAAATGTATTTATTTATTATGTACATAATATTCTGCCTGCATGCATGCCTGCACACCAGAAGAGGGCACCAGAACTCATTACAGATAGTTGTGAGCCACCACAAGGATGCTAGGAATTAAATTCAGGACCTCCTGAAGAGCAGCCAGTGCTCAACACCCCGGGTTGTTCTTAAACTCAGTTTGCATAGGCTTTGATCCCCTAGGAAAACTCTCAAAGAGGAGGTACAGAGACAGGAAGTAGCAATCACAAAAGGCAGATCAAAGTAGGAGCTACTGCCTGGAGCCATAGCTCTGTGGGAATTCTCCCACCAAAAAGATACAAAGTAAAGCCTTGGCCTGGGAGCCTATAATCCTAGCCGTTACTGGGCAGTGGCAGGAAGATCAGGAGCCCAAATTCTATGCTACATTTCAAGTTCAAATAACATGAAACTGTCTCGAAAAAATTTTAAGAAACAAAAATAAAACTTAGTCTATGTGTTACTGTGTTTCAAGTTTCAAGCACTTGAACTTTATACACACTACAGTAACACCTTGGCACATGCGTGTCCAGAGCAGGATAGGTCCCGAGCAGGGTCCACCTCGAGTGTGAGAGAAGGACCCTTTTGGCCAACAGCAAAGGTAGCAGCCACCGAGCAGCAGAGACAGGCTGGACAAAAACTCTAGAAGAGACAGGAACACAGAGAGAACCCTCAGAACCTGGGGGTTCAGGCCCATACTGGCATGTAGCTCTGGATTTCTGTTTTAGCCTACTCTCTTTGCCCCGCTTCCTCTGACGTTTGTTTCTCGGATCTGAAGAGCAGAACTGATCTGGCTAACCTGAACTACTGAGACTTCAGATCAGCTGGAGAGAGAGAGGCTCACCACCCTCCTCCTGGCTGGGCAGATGGCACACAATAAGCTAACCAACAGACCCTCTGGTCCAACCAGTATCATGTGGCTCCAGATAAGCACTTTCAGAACAGGACCCTGCTCCTGCTTTCTGGGCTCCAGTCGCCTTTGTGGGGATGGACCCGCTACACTCCTGCAGCACATCTGCTTAGTGTCTACTACAGACCAGGCACAGGCCAGACTTCTCTACATCCCTGGGCTCTCAGAGAGCAGCCTGCCCAGCCAAATTTCTTACCAGGATTTTGCTTACAGCAAAAGTGACTTCTGCTTTTGAGCATACAGATTTTAAGGGTCAAAGACCAGTTAGTCTGTGCCAAGAATGTAGGTTAGAAGTTAACAGATGAGAACCCTAGGTCCAGCTGTTATCATCTCCCGCCTAGAATCTTGCCCAAATCACTGAAACTTCACAGACTGGGACTGATAGAGAGGAAAAAAGTCACAGGTAAAAACTGTGGAATCTCTGAGGTGGAAAAGTCCAGGCAAACCACTCACTGCAGTTGCAGAGATGTACATCAACAAGCAGATTCTGAAGAGGATGAAAATCACAAGCATGAGGCTAACCTGGGCTACACCGTTAGTGCCAGGAATGTAGCTCAGCTGCCAGAGCACTTGAGTACCATGAATGAAACCCTGGATTCCAACCCTAGCACCAGGGGAACCAGAGCATGGGCCCAGGATCCCAGCATCAGGAGGTAGAGGAAGGAGAGTTAGATGGTGAGGGTTATCCTTTCCTACACACATAGTACATTCAAAGCCAACCTAAAATACACAAGACTTTCTCAAAAACAAAAAGCATTAACAACAAAAACCCTTGAGTCTCAAGGCTAAAAAGTCTAAGTTAAAAGTGTTAGGAAAATTTAACACAACTCTGTTCATATTTAAATTCATGAATCACACCCACATTATGAGCCCTGTAACGAACAGTTCTGAAATCACAGGGTAAAGGAGAAGGGCCACCTCCATGCTTTCTAATCTCAAATAGAATACCTGGCCCAGCGGCCTCTGGGGGTCAATGGTTGATTTGGGGTCTTTGCTTGATGATTATCACAGTTGTCACATACAGGCAGTCTGAGGAGAGGAGGCATACCGCCTGGACAGAGCCTTCCTCCCTCACCAGGAAGCAGCTTCAATTCCAAACAAGAGATGGATGCCTTGGCAGGCCAGGGAAGAATCCAGCCATTGTCCACACTCAGTCACTCATGGAAACCTTTAAGTGTTACTGGTGCCTGGAACCAAATGAAATCCTCTGAAGCCATGGCTGGGATGGAAGGTCTGCCACAGGACAGCGTCACAGTAAGTTTGTGTCCCCGGCTGGGCACTCGGTAGTTGAGCTTGGGTCGAAACCAATCTTCTCCACAGTCACGGTGCCCCTGTACCATGACAATGGTACCCATGAGTGGAGGAGCCTGCAGCTCGCTAAAGGCATCCGCCAGGAAAATGGCTCGGAAGAGACGCCGCAAACAGGCTGCTGTACTCAGGCTCTGGTCCACACAGAAGGGGGCCAGCCTGGACAGGTCAAGTTCATAGAACTCCTTGGGGCTCAGGGCATTGCCTCCAAGTAGGATCAACACCCGTGGTACCAGTGTTCGGGCAAAGAAGTCCTCAAGGTGACTGAGGACAGTCTCCAGTTCAGCAAGAGCCTGCTGGCATTTCCTGCTGCTCCCCTCAGTGGTGATGCGGGGTTTCTTCCTCGAGGCGCCCTCTGACTGTAAGACAAAGAATGACCGAGAGGACCAGGCAGAGTGAAGAGAATGGCCTTTGGAGGAACCCCATGGAGATGAGCAGATAAACAGCATTTCTGGTATTGGGTTTTAACAGAAAGCATTAAATTAAGGAAAATATATACACAGTACAAACTACAATTCTCCTATGCCTTAAATAGCAAAGATGGTATTGAAAGCTGGAGGGCATCAACATATAAGCAATGAAATGGGGGGGGGTGAGATGGCTCAGCAATTAAAGGGCTTGCAGCATAAGCCTGGCAACCTGAGTTCCAGCCCCAGAACCCAAGTGAAAACAAGAAAGAATGATTCCGCAAAATTATCCTTTGACCTCCACTGTCTCACACATACCCAATAATCATGCACCCCCACACACTCATAACAACACAGCAAAAAAAAAAAAAAGACACTACCAACAAAGAGCCAGATAAAGACTTACTCGGTGGCACAGAGGAGGGCAGTAATTTTTTGTTGTTCAGAGAGTGTAGGAGTGAGGATTATTTGGTTTAATCAAGATAATTCTAGAGTAGACCTTCCAATTGAACACCCGGTTTGTTTTTTGTTTTTTTTTTAAACTTTATTTATTATTTATTTATTTATTTGCCTTGGTGTTTGCCTGGAACTGGAACTACAGACAGTTGTTAGCTGCCATGTGGGTGCTGGGAATCGAACCCGGGTCCTCTGGAACAGCAGACGGTGCTCTTAACTGCTGAGCCACCTCTCCAGCCCCGAACACCCGATTATTGAGGCTGGAGTTCAGTGGGTAAAAGCACTTCTCTGCAAGCATAAGGACCGGAGTTCAAATCCTCAAGACCCAGGGAAGAAGAGATACCCAGCACTGTGTGCCAGAGACAAGGAAAGCCTGAGAGAGCTTGGCCAGCCTGGGCTAAATGCTGAGCTTCTGATTCAGAGAGAACTGTCTCAAGGCACTGAGACAGACAGCAATACACCACACACAGAGTCATTAATACATGCTTCCCCCTAAAATATCAAGTAAAAAGGTTCAGTAAGGGAAGGAGCAAACGGCGAGTTAGGAAGAACTCCCTGTAGAAAAAGAACTAAAAACCAACATTGGTCAAAGGTAAGAAGCTTTAGAAGATTAAAAAGTAGACAGGCCCAGATACCAGGCTGGGGAGGGGGGCATTAAGAGTTAAGAGAGCTGATCGTAAACTGTTAGTAAAGGAGATCCCCACACACACACACCCAGAAACAAGTCCACACTGCAGAACCCTAGACAGAACAGGCACCGCAGAGAGCTGGGGGCCCTGCTGGACAAAAACCTGTGCGAGGAAATTCTCTGGGAAGAATTTGCAATACTAGAGTTTGGGGCTTTTTTCTTTTATTATCATTTTTTTTTTTAAGATTTATTATGTATACAGTATACAGAAGAGGGTACTAGCTGTCATCATGGATGGTTGTTAGCCACCATGTGGTTGCTGGGAATTGAACTCAGGTCCTCTGGAAGAATAATCAGTGCTCTTAACCTCTGAGCCACCTCTCGAGCCCCAATTATCAATTGTTAAGACAGGGTCTCACTGTGTACTCTGGCTAGCCTGTAACTCAGGCACAGAACTCAGAGATCCACCTGTCTCTCTCCTAAGTGCTAGGATTAGGACTCTATACATGACCCTCCTATACTATGTTTGCTAAATTTCCCAACAGTTATCAGCTCATAAGGCCCAGGCATCAGACAATGGTCTATTCTGACTTTCCAACATAAAACAACAAACACTAAAAGCCAAAAAAAAAAAAAAAAAAAAAAAATCGAGTAAGAGAATTTTATGGTCCTGAAGGGTACATGGCTATAATCCAATAATCAAGGACCCAGGCAGAAGTGGGAAGAGCATTGAAATCTGAAAGCTCATTGGCCTGTGAGATGGCTCAGGCCCTGGCTGCCAAGCCTGATTGATGATCTGAGTGTGGTCCCTTGGACCCACATGGTGGAAGAGGAGAACTGATTCCTGCAAGTGGACCTCTGACCTCACACTAAACACTATAGTAAAGAACTTCAAAGTTCACACATTCAAAACCATATTGCCACCGGAGCAAGACTGTTAACTCCCCCCACAAAAAAATCCCCAAACTGATAAGAGTATGTTGAACTCTAAAGTCTAGAAATTCTGCTTTTTATGAAAAGCAGAAACAGAAGCAAAAATGTGGTAAGAAAAAGAAATTCAAATGTAAACAGCCAGTTCAGGTCTGGGGATACAGCACTTGTCTTGCATCTGAGAGGCCTTGGATTCCAAAGAGTGGAGGGGAAAGGGAGAGGGAGGAAGGAAGAGCCTAAAGAAAGGCCACATGTGATGGAGCACACCTGTAATTCTAGCAGTCACTGGCCTGAACTACATACTAAAATCCTGTTTCAAAAAATAATAATAATTTTTTGAAAAATATTTTTTGTTTTATGTGAATTGGTGTTTTGCCTGCATGTATAACTGTGTAAGGGCGTCAGATCTTGGAATTGCAGACAGTTGTTAGCTGCCATGTGGTTTTGCTGGGAATCAAACTCAGGTCCTCTGGAAGAACAGTCAGTGCTCTTAACTGCTGAGCCATCTCTCCAGCCCCCCAAAATAAAAAATTTAGAGAAGAAATTCATGATATCCTCACACAATACATCATAGGAAGAGTCTCAGCAAAAGAAAAGGAGAGAAAGCAGCAAGACCCAAGCAGAGAGCAAATGAGGGAAGGACGCCTTAGCGGAGGCTGGGGATTTCTTAGCTCATGTCCTACTTGCCCACCATCTAAGAGCCAAAGTCTTCCCACCAATATTCTTCCAAAGCCTGTGCGAACCTGGGGAGGTGATTTTCGGTAGAAGTGCTTGAGTTGTTCATAGGGCAGAGGGAGCTGCTGGCGTTGGTACATGATATGCTTTAGAAGTTCACAAGTAAACTGACAGCAGCCTTCCTGGCTCACAGGCCCGGGGAACACCACCGGCACCAAGTCTCTTGAGCAAAACGGCTCCGAAGGATTGGAAGGTTCCTGGGCCGACGCGATCACGGTCTCAGGATCTACCTGGGGAGGATGAGGATCTTCCGTCTTCTCATACCAATCCAAATCTAGTCCATGAATGAAAGGGTAAAGGGATCAGTCTTCTCGTTTCCAGGGTTCACAAACACCCCCATAAGCCATGACGGTGACAGGAGACCCTGATCCTGGCTGGGGATGACTTAAATGACATCGGGACAGGAGGGGAGCTATGGGAGGCAGAGACTAAAACTTGGCTATGAAGTGCGGAGTGGGGGCCAGCACACCCAAAGGACACGACAGAAGAAGCGACCCCACCCAAGAGGAGGAAGTGACCCACAGAGCCAGCTCGGGCCCGGACACCGGGAACCTAGGAGACAGGGAGGACCCACAAAGGAAGCGTCGGCCGCTAAATGCCTCCGGGAGGTAGCAGCAGGAAGGAAAGAAGCCCCAAGTTCTGGCCCCCACGCCTTACCGCAGGCTGCCGCAGGAGACAGCTCGGAGGAAAGTTCTGGCCCGGACGTAGCCATTGCCGCAGCCTGCTTAGTCGCCCTGCGGTTAAAATAGACGCCGCGCGGAGCATCAAGGGAAACTTTAAGTTCCACTTCCGGCTCCTACCGGATGGGAGGAACTCAGCTGGGCCTCTGAGTGGTGGAGGTTGGAGCTGGGTTGAACCACACCCTGGGAAGGGAATGCTCCTAGGCGACCCTTGCGTCCCCTGGGGCTGCCTAGCTATGGGCACGCCCTAGCATCCAACTCACTGCACACCTACTTTGTGCCAGGCCCTGTCCTAGGTGCTGGAGACTCAGCCGCGGTCCAGCAATCTTCTGGCGCTTTTAACGATTAGACAGATTGGCGGGTACAAAGGTTGTGAAGAACAGAGGCACCTGCCCCAGAGCAGGCTGGGGCAGAGTTAGGTTTGGTCAGGAAAAGGGTGGTTCCTGAATACATGCCCTGTGACCTATAGGTAAAGTTAGCTAGATAAAATGGATGATCCTAATGTTTGAGATCTTGAGAATTCTCTGTTCAAAGACTAGAAGAAATTCATATTATAAAGAGTTAAGGTTTTGTAGGGCGGTGGTGGTGCACACTTTTAATACCAGCACTCAAAAGGAAGAGGCAGGTGGGTCTCTGTAGGAGTTAGTTCTAGGACAGCCAAGGGTAACAGGGAAACTTTAACCAAAAAAAAAAAAAAAAACCTCTTTTTTTTTTTTTTTTTTTGACCCTAGCTGTCCTGAAACTCACTATGTGATCAGGCTAGCCTGAAACTCACAGAGATCTGTCTCTGAGTGCTGGGATTAAAGGTGTGTGCCTACTCCCAACCTAAAAGTTAAAGTTTCTTTAAATTTCTTTAACTTTATTTTATGTGCATTGATGTCAGATCTCCTGGAACTGGAGTTGCAGACAGTTGTTAACTGCCATGTAGGTGCTGGGATTTGAACCCAGGTCCTCTAGAACAGCAGCCAGCATGCCCAACTACTGAGCCACCTCTCCTGAACCCCAAGAGTTAAAGTTTTTTTTAATAGCTTTTTAATATATATATTTTTTAATTTTATGTGAATTGGTGTTTTGCCTGCATGTATAACTGTGTAAGGGTGTCAGATCTTGGAATTACAGACAGTTGTTAGCTCAGGTCCTCTGGAAGAACAGTCAGTGTTCTTAACCGCTGAGCCATCTCTACAGCCCAAGAGTTAAAGTTTTAAAGTTGTAGATAAATAGTGGCCAGAACAAGACTTCACAAGTGATGTAAATTTGAACTTGATCTTTTATAGGGTAATGGGTAAACTTTTTCAAATTAGGACTGTGAGGAACCCTGGGAGATTCCACAAAGGGTAATGTTTGTTTGCTTGTTTGTTTTTTAATGTGCATTGGTGTTTTGCCACAGAAGTAAAGTTACAGAGAATTGTGAGCTGTCATGTGGGTTCTGGGAATTGAACCTGAGTCCTTTGGAAAAGTAGTCAGTGCTCTTAATCTATGAGCCATCTCTCCATCTTTTAAGTATTTGTTTAATTTTTTTTAAAAAAAACTTTATTTATTTATTTGCCTTGGTGTTTGCCTGGAACTGGAACTACAGACAGTTGTTAGCTGCCATGTGGGTGCTGGGAATCAAACCCCGGGTCCTCTGGAAGAGCAGACGGTGCTCTTAACCGCTGAGCCATCTCTCCAGCCCCTGTTTAATTTTTTTTAATGCACAGAGAGTAGGTAATGAAGCTTGCCATCAAGTCTTATGTGATGCAGGATGTCTTTCTGTATACTGGGAATATTATTGGTAAATAAAGGGACTGTTTTGACCTATGGCAAGGCATCTTAGAAATGGGTGGGAAATCCAAGTATAGATAAAGGGGAAGGAGGGCAGTGTCAGACAGAGACACAATCCAGCCTCCCAAGAAGCAAGATGTAAAGAAATAAGTAAGCCACAGGCCATATGGCAAGACAGATTAATAGAAATAGGTTGGATTAAGATGCAAGAGCTAGCTAGCAATATGCCTGAGCCATAGGCCAAGCAGCATGTAAGTAATATAAACATCTGTGTGTTTCTGTGGGACCATGCGTCTATGGGTCTTGACCACGGGCTGCAGGAACTCTTATTACACTGATGACCCAAGTTCAAACAGGACCCACAAGGTGAGAAGAAAGAACAGACTCCCTCCACAGCACTCTGTGACAGGTTCGTACACAAGCATAAAGTGGGGAAGTACATGTTATGGGGAAGCAAGCAAGATGGCTGAGAAGGTAAAAGCACTTGCAACCAGAACTGATTACCTGAATTAGATCGTCCTGACACACATAATGGGAAAGGAGAACAGACGCTCACTTCCACACTAGCAAAAACACACACACACACACACACACACACACACACACACACGTACGTGCACACATAATCATCTTAAATTGCATTTTGTAAACATAACCTTTATGCTTACTACAGTGTAGAGATTGACTTACAGAGAAGATGAGGCAGGTTTATGGGTTAGAGGTGGTGACTACAATAGTCCAGCGCTTGATGAAAGAGTCTGGAATTAGAGGAATTTTGTTTGTTTGATACAAAGTCTCACTATGTAGCTATAACTGGCCTGGAACTCAGAGATCTGTCTGCCTCTGCCTCCCAAGTGCTGGAACTAAAAACGTGCACCACCACATCCATCCCACCTAATATTTATTTGACATTGAGTAGATAGCTATAAAAAAATAAGCATATAGCTGGGCAGTGGTGGCACATACCTTTAATCCCAGCAGGCAGATCTCTGAGTTCAAGGACAGCCTGGTATACAGAGTGAGAGTCAGAACAGCCAGAGCTACACAAAGAAATCTTGGCTTGAAAAAATGAAACAAGTGCTCATTTTGGTAGCACATATACTAAAATTGGAATGATATAGAGATTAGCCTGGTCCCTGCACAAGGATGACACCCAAATTCGTGAAGCATTCCATATTTTTTTTTAAAAAAAAAAAAGGAAAAACAAAACATAACAAAAACCTCACAAAAATGGACATAGAAATCAAACATTTGATGACAGTGAATCAAATAAGTTTATTTTAAACTTGGCTGGGGACATGGTTCAGCCATGGGTTTGATTCCAGAAACACAAAAAAGTGGAACTCATCCCAAGCTATGTGGCTAAGAAACATGTATATTCCTAAAACAGTTCTTTGGTGTACATATTTTACTACTTATTAGAGACAAAAGAAAATTTTAATACTAATGAAATGGATGTACTTGTTCCTCTAATACAAAAATATACTGATATAGTCATATTTTCCTTTGGACCACCAGCTCACAAATAATGACATGGAGACTATTAATTATGAAAGTTGGCCTTAGCTTAGGCTTGTCCCACTAGCTCTTATAACTTAAATTAACCGATTTATTCTAATCTACATTCTGTCCCATACAGATCTAGTTCCAGGGCAGCCAGGGTGACAGAGAAACCTTGTTGCTGTTGGGAGTGGGGTGTCTTATTGTGGAATATTATTTTAAGATGGGTTAAATTTGTTAAATTTGCTTAAGATGGAACATTTGTTCAATAATGCAAAGATGTGTTGCATTTTTTAATATTGCATTTGTTTAACTCTGTGAAGCTATGTTACTTTGCCTGTTTAAAAATACCTGATTGGTGTAATAAAGAGCTGAACTGTCAATAGCAAGGAGAAGAAAGGAAGGCAGAGCTGGGAGGCAGAGGGAATAAAAGGTGGATGAGGAAAGAGCGAGAGAAGGAAGAGGATTCAAGGGGCCAGTTACCCCGCCACACAGCAAGTCATGCAGTAAGAGGTAAAGAAAGGACAGGCTGGAGAGATGGCTCAGTGGTTAAGAGCACTGACTGTTCTTCAGGAGGACCCGAATTCAATTCCCAGCATCCACACGGCAGTTAACAACTATCTGTAAATCCAAGATCTGACACCCTTACACAGTTACACATGCAGGCAAAACACCAATTCACATAAAATAAAAATAAAATATTTTTAAAAAAAAAAAGTAAAGAAAGGAATACAGAAATGCAGAAAGGTAAAAGCCCAGAGGCATAAGGTAGATGGGATAATTTAAGAAAAGCTGGCTAGAAACAAGCCAAGCTAAGGCTGGATATTTATAAGAAATAATAAGACTCCCTATGATTTATCTGGGAGCTGGGTGGCAGACCCCCAAAAAGTAAACAGCCAAAAGAGTAAGAGTAAAAAAATAACAACAGTGTCTCATGAATATAATTAAATGTAGTAGTAGTGTTAGGTTTGAAGAGTAGAAGAAATAGAAAGACACCCTTAGGAAGACAAACACAGCCAGAGCACCTAGGATCTCAGTAGGGCAGAGACTTTGAGGCAAGCCTGAAATATATAGCGAGACCTTGTCTTATGTAGGTTCCAAAAATGGAATTCCGGTCAGCAAACTTAAACAGAAAAATGTTTTTATCCACTGAATCTTTTCACTGCCCCTCAAGATCCTTTATTAAAAAAAAAAAAAAAAAAAAAGACAAGCCTGTTTCTGACTTCAGCACCTGTAGGATCGGGTGAGTGGTAGGTATATTAGGAAGTAAGGAGGAAAGATAAGCTTAGCTTTTCACAGGGAGAGTTTAATGTTTCCTGGACACAGTAGGAGTATATTTAGAATATCCCCTATTTAGAATAGCAGCAGGTATGAGGGCATCGTTAGTATGAACTCAGATTATATGACCCACAGAAGATATACAAAACAGAGACTGGGCTGGATCCTGAAGACAGAGTGTTTATAGGATCATGGGAGAGAAAAGAACCTGAGGACGCCACCAAGGAACGAAGAGAAAAGTATGCAGAAAGAGACAGATGCCAGCTGCAGGGATCAAGATCAGAGTGTGTTTCAGAAAGTAGAGACCAGAGGTCAAACACACTGTGATAGCACAATGATTAATATACTGTGCCAGGGGCGGGGGCTGGAGAGATGATTCAGCGCTCAAGAGCACATACTGCTTTTACAAAGGTCCCAGGTTCAGATCCCATCGACCACTCAAGGCAGGTCACAATCAGCCTCTGCCAGCTTCTGAAGGCACTGCACTCATTTGCACAAACCTACTTACATACTTTCACAATTAAAAAAGTACTATGAAGCTGGATGTTGGGGTTACCCTGGTTTGGGGTCAGGAGTCGGGGTTGCCTCTATGCTCAGAGTCCCAAGGGGAAAAGATGGCACGGAAGCAATGACACAGCCTCTGGGGACAGGTTGACACAAGCAAGTCCAATTTTATTATGGAGGGGAGACTTTAAATACTTTTTTCCCAGAGCCTCCTCCAGCCAGGGGAAAGAAAGGGCTCTGATTCACTGGTATCTGCAGCTGCAGGCAGTGGTCTCTTGCTGGACTAAGAATGTATCCAGATTCTGCCCTCGTCAAGGCCTCAGGTTGGCTTATGCAGAAGTGATGAGGAATACAGGTTTTAAGGCACTAGTTATCACCAGTTTGCACTGGCTGAGGCTGGTCTGGCCTCTGTGCACCTAGCAAACCACTACAGCTGGGTATTGTAGTGAGCATCACTACTTCTAGCACTTGGGAGGCAGAAGCAGTTGAGACTCTGAGTTTGAGCCCAGTTTGTTCTACAGGGTGAATTCCAGGACAACCAGGACTGCATAGAGAAATCCAATCTCTAAAAAACCAAGGGAAAAAATAGTGTGGTGTTGCGCTAAAGGTGTAGCTTAATGGTAGAATGTTTGCCAAGCATGCAAGAGAGTCTTGGTCCAAGCATTGTGTGGAAAGTTGATAATAAAAGAAATTTAAAGTTAGGAACACAAAACAGATAGGTATATATGCAGGTTTTAGTATATAATGATGGTAGCTTTTTCAAGTAAATAACACAAAACAAACCTAGATCTTGTGCTGAAGGCTTGTAATCCAAGCCAACTGGATGTCTGAGGCAGGTGGATGACAAGTTCAAGGCTAGCCTGGATAAGTTAGCCGGACTCTTTTCTCTAAATAATAAGGACAAAAAAAGGGGGGGCCAGGCATATAGGTGTACAGTTGAATGTTTGAGAAACCAGAATGGAGAGATCCATTAAAAAAATAAAATTAGGGGCTGGAGAGATGGCTCAGAGGTTAAGAGCACTGACTGTTCTTCCAGAGGACCTGAGTTCAATTCCCAGCAAAACCACATGGTGGCTCACAACCATCTATGATGAGGTCTGGTGCCCTCTTCTGTAAAACTGTATGCATAATAAATAAATAAATCTTTAAAAAAAAATAAATAAAATTAGTTTCTACCACACACTACAAGGTATGTTTCAAGTGGATTAAATAAGTGTAAAATACAGCTGACAATCAGGAAGGTGCTGGTGCTGGTGGTGCACAACTTTATCCCAGAAGTAAGGGTGCACAAACAGGTAGATCTCTGTAATTTGGAAGCCAGTCTGGCCTACAGAGTGAGTTCCAAGATATCTAGGGCTACACAGAGAAACCTTGTCTCAGAACACACACACACACACACACACACACACACACACACACACACACACACACACAAAACAAAAATACCTGAAAATCACTGCAGGAAGCTAGCATAGTGGGAGAGTCTGTGCATATCAAGCACTGAGGCTCTGAATTCAACTGTTAGTATAAATGAAAAACAAAATCAGGGCCAGCAAGATGGCTTAACAGGTAAAGGCACTTGCTGCCAAGACTGGTGACTTGCATTCAAGTCCCAGAACCCATTTAATAGGGCAGGATAGTTACCCTCTGTTCTGCACATGCGCATCATTGTCTAGAACACACATGAACATAGAATAAATGTAACTTTTTACTATATTTAATTTTTAAGTGTGTGCATGTCTATAACTGGGATTGCACACAGGGCAGAGGAGGGTACCAGGTCCCTAGAGTTGGAGCAAAGACCATCTAATATGGGTGCTGGGAACTGAGCTCTGGGCCTCGGAAAGAGCAGCAAGGATTCAACCACTGAGCCATCTCTCTAGCCCCAAGTGTAAAAGCTTTTTAGATCTCCTCAAAGATATGTTGAGTAATAATTTATAAGATAAGAAGTTGACTTACGGATGACAAGAAAACAGAAGGTTTGCTGTAAGTCAGAGCATACAAAAGTGCTATTCAACAAAAGCATGTAAGGGTACTACATATAAAAACAAATGACTCATTACCAGCCAGGAAAAATATTTGCATATGATGTGTATATAACCACAGTATGTCTATATATATACACATTCCATAGCCAACCACCTCATAAGCAACCTGTCCAGGAAACTGGTCACTTCCATCACCTCCATTCTCAGGACCCTCATCTCCTGGCACATATCCTGTTGGCGGCTTCTCTGTCAGCCTTCACTTCTGTCTGTGGGTAGGCCACGTTGTTCAAGACTGGGGTGCCTCTATCATTTCTTAAAAGAAGGTCTCCACTAAGTAGCTATGGGGATTGGAATGGGTGGGCTGAAATTGTATGTTAAAAGTGGACTGCTGGAAGACCCATGGATATTTACAAAAACAACAACAAATGTTATCCATTGAGTGCAGCAGTTTCTGGCCCAGGGCTGCTAGTAGTGATAATGTGTGGGTGTGGATGTCTCTACCTTTCAATTCTCATCCTTTCAGATCTCCGAGTTTTGGAGTCTCAGTCTCTGAAAACAGTTTTGCTGGTAGTATTGGGCTCCTGGCTAAGGCTGTCCTCAACCATACAGAAAAGATACCTGCTTTCCTTCCCTGAAGACCCACATAATTGGTTAGACCTGCAAGGCCTTTTGTCTTTTCTTTCTTTTTCTTTTCTTTTTTCCCCCCAGATTTTGGTTCTTCTGGTCTAGCTGGTGTAGAAGTTATCTAATGTGGACTGCAACTGCATGCTCAGTAGACCCATCTCCTCTCACGTGGACCTGTAAAGACATAGACTCGACCAGGTCTGAACTACAGAGAGTACCAGAGGTAAGACACTATTATTGTTCCTAGTTTACTTTCCAGTTCTGGAGGCAAAAGCTGTTTAATTTCTTGGCTATGTATGAACATCTGGATGTTCGTGGAGAGAGGGGAATGGACATATGTGAGTCATGAGATAACCATGGAGTTTTGAACCCTGGCGTCCCGACTCTTGGCCATGCAATTCTGTTTCTCCACTCTGCTCCTTTGGAGCCTTGTACACTGGTTTATGCCGCCTCCAGAGTTCTAAAGGACAGGAGAGACAGTTTGGCAAGTCAACAATTGCTCTGGGCCCTTGAACAAGTTTCTATTCCTGGCTACTTCCCCCGCCCCCTGGTGGTTGACAAGTTTGGAACCCCAGCTCCGCCCCAAGCAGGGGCCAGGCCCCTCCTCCGGACCAGTTTTAAACCAAACTCAGTTTTCCCGGATTGGTTCAACATCAAAACAAAGGGGAGGAGATACTTGCTGTAGGCATCCTCAAGCCCCTGACTGGTTTATGGGATCTGGACACGCGTCAGGCATCGCCGTGCCTGGGGCTGTTAAAACCAGTCCCCGGAATGTGCCAGCCAAGTAATAAAGCAGTGGGTATGGTGCAAGGGTGGCATAATAATCGTCACAATAACAGCTCTAATTATGCTATAACTACCATCTGCCTCCGCCCTGGCTTTTGCCCTGACTCACTCGACGGCACGCCAGCCGTCGGGGAAGAACTGAGGCAGAGGTGGAGTCAGCGGGCTGCCAAGTCCAAAAGCCCTGAATTTTAATTTATCTTCGGGGATCTGCGCTGAGCGGTCAAACTCAGTTCGATTTTGATATGAGCCCTTTGCTTCCGGTGACTGTCCTCAATATCAGGCCGCAGGACTTTCTTACTACCCGGAAAAAAAGAGCTGCTTGCAGAGCAGGGAATGGGATGCGGACTACAACTCCCTTGGACTTTTGCGCGCAAGGCGCGCTTGTTACCCACACCCCCCAAACCATCTGAGCCCTCGCGTAGTGATGCTTCCTGGGAATTGTAGTTTGAACCCACATTCTTTAGTACTAAATCTCAGGCCGGCGGACTCCGTATCCCTTAATGCCCTGCGGTTTTTCTGACGCGACCAGGAGGCCAGGGCAGGCAGGGGCGTGGCCTGCGCAGGGCCACACCCCGCTCTCCTCCGGCTGGCCTTACGCGGCGGTGGCAGTAGGGGCGGCGGCGGCGGCGGCGGCGGCGGCGGAGGCGGGGGGGGAGGGGCCGGGCGGGGGGCTGGTGGCAGCAGCGGATGGACTCGCGGGTCTCGGAGCTGTTCGGCGGCTGCTGCCGGCCCGGAGGAGGCCCGGCCATGGGCGGAAACCTCAAAGGTCGGGGGGCCGGCGGTAGCAGCAGTTGCGGGGGCCCAAAGGGGAAGAAGAAGAACGGAAGGAACCGAGGAGGTAAAGCCAACAACCCTCCGTACCTGCCCCCAGAGGTGAGCACCTAAAAAGTGGCGACGCCTTAGGGAACTACTCTTCCGTTCTCCAGACTCCAGGGAGGCGGGACAGAGATAATTAATCCCCCTTTCCGGTGTCAAGACCCCAGGGAGGAAGGACTGGGGAAGAGAACCCTCTTCTTGTCTCAGAACCCCTTAGAAAAAAGGGGTGTTAAGCCTAGACGGTCCTCTTCGGTGTCAGGACCTCGGGAAGGGACTGCTCATTTCACTAACAGCCTTTGGAGAAGTGGGCACGGGGATCCCATCCCCTCGAGAAAAGCAGAGGATGTCTGATCCCCTCCTTCAGTGGGGAAGGAACTAAGTGGGTTAAGAAGGCAGGCAGAGCAACCACCGCTTTTCTAACCTAGATCCACAGGGAAAAGGGGAGTATCGGGACAAGAGCGATGTGTTCCCTTCCTACCCCTCGGAACTAACACAAAACCAGAGAGCAGTTAGACATAGACAGCCTTTCTCTTGTCCTGTTGGGATGTAGAGACAGAGGAGAGCCCCATATACTCACTCCACGAATGCTTAAGGCAGAAAAGTGACTTTCCTTCTTCTTCAGATAGGAGAGCCCAGTTGATGAGTGGTGGTGCACCTTTAATCCCAGCATTCAGGAGGCAGAGGCAGGACCCCATACAAGCCTGGTCTACAGAGCGAGTTCCAGGATAGCAAAGGCTATACAGAGAAACCTTGTTTCAAAAACAAAACAAACACAAAATAGAACCCAGGGTGGGAAGGGTTTCAGTTAGTGATTATCAGACTTTAAGTACATATCGAGTTCTCGAGATCGCTGTTCAGACCATAGAATTTCTGATCCACTAGGTGAGCAATGGGCATGAGAATTTGGCATTTCTTACAAGCTGACGTTGGTCCCAGAGCCACACTTTGAGAACCATTGGCCTAGATTATCTTTAGATCATCTTTAAAGTCTAATTGTTCTTCCTCAGCAGAACAGTAAAAAGGTTTCTTTGTTGATGGGAAAACAGTTTCCATACATTCCATGGGATTGAGATTATGGATAAAGACTTTTCCAAGGACTTTAAAGATGATGTGATGACAGAAAGGGGGATAGAAAAATAAAATGGCCAGGGAGGAGGAGGGCAGAAATGCCAAAGGGCAGTGTGAGCAGATCTCATAACTTTTTGTATAGGGGTGGAGTGTGGGGTAAGGGCAGGTGTGTGGAGTACACAGCCCAAAAGTGGTTGCTGTGAGAAGAGGTTATAAAATAGGTTCAGTTTTACCTTAGCTGAGGTGTGAACGGGGCAGTTTATGGAGTCTGTTCCTTTAATACATTTCTTGTTGTTTTTGTTTGTGTAAGACCCAACTTTGGACTTGTGTTTGTTGCTCTCTTATCTGGGCCTTCTGTCCCAGTGAGTCTGTAGTGACCAGTGCTGAGTTCACACTTTGGCTCTGGTCCAGAGTTACTAGCCTCTTACACTTAATGGCATCATCCAAGAGGGATGGGCAAGAAGGAAGTGGTGTCTACCAGAGCTACGTGTAAAGAGAGGTGCCAACAGCCTGAACACAGAGAGAAACCAAAACCAAAACACCCAGACTGAATAGTGGTGTTAGACTGTGGAGGGTGGGGTCGGAAGAGGATGCTGAGGATCTGGGATCCTGTCCTTGAATAAATGAGTGGTTTGCTGCATGCATAAGGCCTTTCCTTAGGGGCCACATTGGAACCTGGCAGATCTGAGCATGAGCAGGTGCTGCTATGGCTTGCTTCCAGCCTTATATGCTTGAGGTCATTGGGAATTGAGGAAGCAGGAGCTGGGTCTGCACAGGGTGTGCTAACTGCTTCCTTTTTCTTTACAGGCTGAAGATGGAAACATTGAATATAAAGTGAGTCTTAAGTTGGGGAGAAGGGATGCCCTAGTTGCCTTTGTCAGTGTGAGGTGATTTGATATTCCTCCAACTTCATGCTGAACTTTCTAAACCCACTGTGTCAGGGAGAGAATCACTGTTAGTGTGGTCAGGGGTAAGGGTTTTGTTCTGTTTTTTAAGATTTTTAACTTGGTAGGGCGGCAGTGGCGTATACCTTTTAATCCCAGCACTCAGGAAGCAGAGGCAGGTGGATCTGTGTGAGCTGGAGGCCAGTCTGGTCTACAGAGTGAGTTTTAGGACAGCCAGGAAGGACTGTACAGAGAAATCTTGTTTTGAAACAAAAACAAAAAGATTTTTAATTTGTGTGTGTGTGCATGTGCTTCTGCGTACTGGTGTCTCAGAGGTCAAAATAGGCTGTGGGATCTCCCCAGAGCTCACATTTTAGGCATTTGTCAGCCACCTGACCTGAGTACTCTTAACCACTGACGGTCTCTCCAGCCCCAGGGGCAAAGGGTTTTGATTGGAAAAAACCGTTGTTGGTTATTGTAGCAGGACAGGAAGGGAGCACATTTAGAGTTTGGGAGGAACAATGTGATTTCATGTGTCCTAAGCTGAAGCTGGTGAACCCGTCCCAGTACCGTTTTGAGCACTTGGTGACACAGATGAAGTGGCGGCTCCAGGAGGGACGCGGTGAGGCTGTCTACCAGATTGGAGTGGAGGACAATGGGCTGCTGGTGGGGCTGGCTGACGAGGAGATGCGGGCTTCCCTCAAGACCCTGCACCGGATGGCAGAGAAGTAGGCTTCCTCCTCCCCTGCCCCTCAACTCTAGCGAGGACTCATGTGTACCCAGCCAGCCAGGTCCGGAGGGGCTGGGGTCGGGCAGGCTCCTCCTCCAGTGGTCTCCTGACCAAGGTCAAGTTGGTGCCCTCATTTCCTCGCTGTGTCTAGGTCCCCACTACTTCCCATTTAAGATGCTTGTTTCAAAAGACATGTGCAGAGATAGATTGCAGGGTGGTAGGAAGTACAGTGAGGTATCAGGAGCTCTGGTCCAGAGCCAGGCTGGAATTGGGGGCATACATGTGAAATATGGCAGCTGTAGCTTTTCTGTGATAGGGTTGGGGCAGATATCACTGTTCTTCGAGAACGAGAAGTGGATTATGATAGTGACATGCCCCGGAAGATCACTGAGGTGCTGGTACGAAAGGTCCCCGACAACCAACAGGTGAGCACATGCAAAGCCCCATCTTCTCCCTGCTAGTGAAGAAGGCTCTGTGGTGTTAGGCTTTTTACTGGCCTAGGACCCTGAGGGTGCTCTCCAGAGACCTTTAGTGTGAGGTGAAGGATCTGAGAACTTACCTCTCCCAATTTCTTCACAGTTCCTAGATCTCCGTGTGGCAGTCTTAGGGAACGTGGACTCGGGGAAGTCGACCTTGCTTGGAGTCCTTACCCAAGGAGAGCTGGACAACGGGCGGGGCCGGGCCCGGCTCAACCTTTTTCGCCACCTGCATGAGATTCAATCTGGCCGAACCTCCAGCATCAGCTTTGAGATCCTGGGCTTTAACAGCAAGGGAGAGGTGCATGGGATCAGCGGGACCCAGTGGGTCAGACTCTGAGGATGGGCTGGTATAGGTGAAGGACAGAGGCTGGGGGCAGGGTGCGGAGACCTTTTGGAGAAATCTAAGAGTACTGTGAACAGCTCTCTTCCTCTTAAAAACTAAGTGAGAATCATGGAGCAAACTAGAAATGGGCTCAAGGTTATGAGACAGGGCTGCCTAAAGACTAGACTAGGTCCTGGTGACTTTTGAAGGGTTGGGGAGGTTCACAGGGACACTGAGAGCCCTGGCCCTGGGCTAGGTGGTGAATTACAGCGACTCACGGACTGCAGAAGAAATCTGTGAAAGCAGCTCCAAGATGATCACCTTCATCGATTTGGCGGGCCACCATAAATACCTGCACACCACCATCTTCGGCCTTACCTCCTACTGCCCCGACTGTGCCCTGCTCCTCGTCAGTGCCAACACTGGAATCGGTACGGGACTGAGCAGAGGGGCAGGGCAAAGGGAGGAGCTGACTCTCTTCTGCCCTGAGTCCCCTCAGAGCTAGGAGCAACACCAACTCTTCCTTTTCCTTCTTTCCAAATTCTCTCTCCTGCCACCTGCCTCCTTTCTGTGAGGTAGCCGGCACCACACGGGAACATCTGGGGCTGGCATTGGCCCTGAAAGTGCCCTTCTTCATCGTGGTCAGTAAAGTGGACCTGTGTGCTAAGACCACAGTGGAGAGGACAGTACGCCAGCTGGAGCGGGTCCTCAAGCAGCCTGGCTGCCACAAGGTCCCCATGCTGGTCACCTCTGAGGACGATGCTGTCACTGCTGCCCAGCAGTTTGCCCAGTCACCCAAGTGAGCCTGCCTCTCACCCTAAAGCCTTGATGGATAGGGAAGGCTGCCACAGGGTCCAAGGAGCATGGTGTCCCACCTCTAGGGCCAGATCATTAGTTCAGGTTTTTGGCTTTTTCAGTTTGGGATTGTGGGAGGGATCTGGAGCTTTGTTGATGCCTGGGACCTTGAAGACATTAACTGTCTATTCCCTGGCTTTCTCACAATCAGAAAGGGGCTCCCTGCTCACCTTTGTATGGGTGGGCTTCTGCCTACTGCTTCTCATTTCTGCGTTTGTCTCTCCACAGCGTCACCCCCATATTCACACTGTCCAGTGTGTCTGGGGAGAGTCTGGACCTTCTCAAAGTCTTCCTGAACATCCTGCCTCCGCTCACCAACAGCAAAGAGCAGGAAGAGCTTATGCAGCAGTTGACAGAATTCCAGGTGGTTGGTCCAACAAACAGAAAGCGGAGGGCGGGGAGGGGGCGGGGCAGTTCAGCTCTGGCAGCCTGAGCTCATTTACAAAGGCTGGCTACAAGCCTGGTGGCAGGACATTGACAGCTTCCTTTGGCTCTAGGTGGATGAAATCTACACTGTCCCAGAGGTGGGGACTGTGGTTGGAGGAACACTATCCAGGTGAGCGCCTTGTTACCACTCCTCTTGATCAGCCCTCAGCTGCCTGAAGGAGGCCCTGGGCTGAGCTCCTGCACAGGGTGTGCTCGTTTGCAGACTAGCTCTCACTGCCACACTTGCAGGAAGCTTAGTACTCTGGACTTGTGAGAGAGAAATGGCGTTTCTGCATTTCTGCTTTAGGGGACTCCTGCCCTTAGAGCCTGTGGTCATGGGCTCTAGGGAGAAATGAAGGATATTCACCTAACATCTCAAGGCAGGGAAATGAGGGAGAGACTCTTAATGAAGCATAACATGAACCTAAGGGTGTAACTTGTTCTTTAGGGAATTGCTGAGCCTCTGCCAGCCATTACTGCTGCCCTTCAGAATCTGAATGCTAGGCTGGACAAGACAGTCATCTCCCTACTAAGCTGGAATTTAGGGTTCTTTTGCCCTAATTCAAGGGCAAGGGTATTCTGAGTAACCCTAGCAAAGGAGTCAGAGAGACCTATGCTGATACTGTGCTCCCTGCTGTCTGGGTTGCAGTGGGATCTGCCGTGAGGGGGACCAGCTGGTGGTAGGGCCGACAGATGATGGCTGCTTCCTGGAGCTAAGAGTATGCAGCATCCAGCGCAATCGCTCTGCCTGCCGTGTGCTGCGAGCTGGTCAGGCTGCTACACTAGCCCTTGGAGACTTTGACCGCGCACTGCTTCGCAAGGTGAGGTGGCCAAGTGGGTTGGAGAGGAAATTTGTGTCTTGAAGACTGGCTTCTAAATGTGAAGCATGGTCTCTAAATGACCATGGTTCCATGGTCTTCTGAGGCCTTTCTTTGGAGATATATAGAAAAAAAGAGGATTCAGGATTTCTAAAGGGGACAGAGTCTAATGCCAGGTTCACCCCTCTTGGATCTGGGCTATGCCTCCCCAGGGTATGGTGATGGTGAGCCCCGAGATGAATCCCACCATATGCTCAGTGTTCGAGGCAGAGATAGTCCTACTGTTCCACGCCACCACCTTCCGGCGGGGATTCCAGGTGACAGTACATGTGGGCAACGTACGCCAAACAGCAGTGGTGGAAAAGATCCATGCAAAGGTGAGAGGGACCCAGCTATGTCTTCATTTCTACAGGGAAAGTCTGTATTCTGCCTCCATATAGGAGGGAGCCCTAATATCACACTTGGCTGAGAGTTACCTGATCCCATAAAGGAAGTAAAGCCCATATAGGGTGGATAGCAGTCTATCTGGTAGCCTCAGGGTAAAGCCAAGGCTGACAGAGAATGGGATGGGAGGCACTGGCCAGGGTTGTGACCACTTTTCCCCTGAAGGACAAGCTGCGGACAGGGGAGAAGGCAGTGGTACGTTTCCGTTTCCTGAAACACCCAGAATACCTGAAGGTGGGCGCCAAACTGCTGTTCCGGGAGGGTGTTACCAAGGGCATCGGTCACGTCACGGATGTGCAAGCCATCACAGCAGGAGAATCCCAGGCCAGCATGGGCTTCTGAGTCCTCAAAACAGCTCTGCTGCTGTCCCTACAATACATAAGGTGACTTCCGGCCATGCTGCCCACTGCTGGCGGCTCTTGTGTTAATAGGCAGAGGAGAGTTCACTGCCACTTGCTTCCTGCCACCTTTCTGGAGAGGTGTCAAGCTTGGTGTGGCCAGGGAGGGACAGTCCTGAGGGACAAGACAAGTCAGGGTAGTTGGCAGCAGCTGTGTGCCCCCTGGCAGCTGCATGGGCTTGTCTCTTAGAAGGAGCGGTGCATAGCCATCTTGGGCCACCGTCAGGCCTGGGCATGACTCACCAGTGTGACCTCTGTACTTCAGGAGTTGTCAGAACTGGGGTGCCCTTGAAAGCACGTCTTTTTTATACCTCCTCTCAAGGCCACATAAGTTGCCCATCTCTACCTGACTGTGGATAAAAGGTAGTGTTCCTGGCCATCTGGTGGACCCAGGGACTGAAGAAATGGCACAGAGACCGTGGAAGACTGTGTTCCTACCCTGTGTGGAGTCCTGATGCATACTCCTGGCTTTATTTCCGCTGTCCTTCACTTCAGGGCCATTTCCCCAGATCCTCCTGTTATAGGCCCCACTTGGTGCTATTTGTGGTGCTGGCCCAGGCGTGGGGCTGCCAAGCTAAGACTTGGCACACCAAAGGCCAGCTGCATGTCAATCAGTTTCTTTTCCTCTGCAAGTCATCGGTTGGTTTTCATGCTAGATCAAGTAGTATTGTTTTCCTTTCCCAGCCTGGTGGCTGCAGGACTGAGCACAGGTGTGCATCCTGCCGTCCCCTCCCCCACTCCTGCTCCTACATAAGGTTTTCTTGTTTAGTAATTCATAGTGACCACTCCCCTCCCTCTGCTGCCGGGAACCAGGAGGAAAGGGAACGATGTCACTCTAGGCACGGAGATGCCCTCCTTTCCCTTGTCAGCATCCTGGGTTCCCATGGACTCAGGGATTTGTTGGTTGAAAATTCTCTGCACATGTATATATATATGTATATATATTTAAATACACATATATATTGTACAGAATAAAAATGTTTTATTGGATACTCTATGCTTATGCTTAAGACACAGTTTCAGCCTCCAAAGCTAGTTTCTTTTCCAGGACTAGAGACAAGTAACATCCTACAATGGTTGAACTCTGAATTGGGAAAGTCACCCCCATCTCAGTGGTCATTCTTCTCCTTTCCCCCATAGTATCAGCATTCTGTGTGTTCTGACTTGTTTTGCTTCATTTCAAGTGAGCAGGGTACAGTGGAAAGGCCTTACTTAAATTGTGTCAGTGGTAACAGTGGGAGGAACCCTGGAATCCAGCTCTTTAGAGATGAAGACTTAACAAGAATGGTAATTCAGTCCGCACACTTCAATTCTAGAGCCTAGATTCTTGGAACATCAAGGACGCGTAAGCTAAACCCCAGTTCCTGCTATTTCTGTGTTCAAATATCATAGATTTTGGAATACATGCTAACCAGATAACAACATTGAGCTCTAGTCCCAGCCTTTCTGATTATTCCGTATTAAGTACGATCTAAGGCTAAGGCTAAAACCTACTGCAAAAGCAGGAACTCTATTTTGAATACTAATCCTGGCAAAGCAAATAATACATATGGTCCAAAGCCTTATGCAGCATTCTGCCTCTGGAATTTTTTTTTTTTTAATGTGAATTGGTGTTTTGCCTGCATGTATAACTGTGTAAGGGTGTCAGATCTTGGCACTACAAGCAGTTGTTAGCTGCCATGTGGATGCTGGGAATTGAACTCAGGTCCTCGAGAAGAACAGTCAGTGCTCTTAACCCCTGAGCCATTTCTCCCCCTACCTAGAGTTTTATTTTTTGAGGTAAGTCTCTAGCCAAGTCTGGCCTCAAACTATGTAATTGAGGGTGACCTTGAACTTTTGATACTCTGAAGTGCTGCGGTTACAGGCATGATTCATGCCTGCTTTTATCCTTTGCAAAGGATTTACCCTAGGT
The DNA here is from genome assembly GCA_004025045.1 of Sigmodon hispidus. Taxonomy (NCBI): domain Eukaryota; kingdom Metazoa; phylum Chordata; class Mammalia; order Rodentia; family Cricetidae; genus Sigmodon; species Sigmodon hispidus. The sequence continues at coordinate 73,675 of PVIH01004903.1, read as the reverse complement.
ATTTCTGAATTTTATGTACCAACTGAGCTATATCTATTTCTAGTACCTTTAGGCAGGCTCTTGGCTATGTGGCCTTAACTCAACAGTAGTCCTCCAACCTCAGCCAGGATTACAGGTATGTGCTACCACATCTGACATGGATTTAAATATATATATATATAACATTGGTAGCTGGGCATGGTGATGCACACCTTTAATGCCAGCACCCAGGAGGCAGAGGCAGGCCAATCTCTGTGAGTTCAAGGATAACCTGGTCTACAATGCAAATTCCAGGACGGCCAGGGCTACATAGAGAAACCAAATATGGGAAAAACCTCCCAAATACCCTCAGCTTACCATACTACTAAGTAGTCCATGGGCAAACACCACCCCACCATCCCCTACTAGAAGCTGCAAGCAGAAAGGAAGGCAAGGTCATCTTGCAGCACAATGGTACCAGCTTAACAATGACGAAGGACTGTCTGTCTACTCTTCTATAGACTATGTACCATAGGGCAGGGCTGCCCAAGAAAACAAGATATACTGCTGGCTTTGCCATCCATTGGTCCACTATCCACCCTCCACCTTACCTCCGACTTAACTCTAGAAATTCAAGTGACACCTAAGTTTCTGCTAGGTATCTCTTCTGCTAGTGTCTGCTTGTCTCTTGAGAAAAGGTCTCATTGAATCACCCAAGCTGGCCTGGAACTTGACATCAGATCTTGCATCCACCTCCAGAATTCTAGGATTACCAGACTGCCACATCTAACTTGTTACTTCTCTTTTATGCTAGGCAAGTACTCTACCACTGGGTTACATCCCAATTCCTTACCCCTTTCATGTAGTCCAGGTTGCCTCAGACTTGTTACTTAGCCAGGGATGATTTTTAACTCCAGATTGACTCCCCCTCCTTTACCTTCTAAGTGTTCAGAATACAAGCATGTACAAAATACTTGACCACACATTACTGTTCTCTACACCTTGTCCTTGCCAGTTGTCCCAACTCTGAGAACAACCAAAAAGAGGTGACAATTGCTAGGCATATCGGTGTACACCTCTGACCCCAGCACAGAAAACCCAACTCGGAGGATCACAGTTGGGAGGGCTCTAGCTCAGCCTACCCACCCCAATGTTAAAATCACAACATTTAGAGGAATAAAAGTATGCAAGGCAGGTCCTCAAGGAGTACATTTTATTGGGCAATCAGATGTATAATTTACTATATACATCATCAACCAATATGAAGAATATACTTTGTGTAAGGCACTGCAAGAATTCTTGTCTTTAAGAAGCTACTGATCCAGCTTGGAAAAGCTACAGTAAACTTAAAATCTTTCCCCTTGAGGTAAAACACAAAGACCCAAGTATAAGTAAACGAAGTTGATGTGTATTTCTGTATGGGGAGGAATGTGTGTGCTGGCCTCCTACTCATTTAACCCTACTAGCTGCTTTCATATTCAAGGTCATAATCAGAAAAGCTTAAAGGATTTAATCCTAACACTGAGGAAAATTCTTTATTAAGTCCATTACTTTAGCCTTCTGCACTGTTTACAGTAGTGGGATTTTGTTTGTCTTTGCTGTTTCTTGCTCCAGTACTGAGAACTGAACACAGGGCCTTGCACATGCTAGTGTAGGTCAGTGTCCCACCACTGAGCTCTATCCCCAACCCCACTTTTCTCCTTTCTGTTCTAATTTTAGGTTTTTATTGGGGGGGACCTGTATCTCTTGAGTTACACCCCTAAATATATCATGTATGGTCTTCAGTTTTATAGATAAGAAAGTGAGATAGCTCAAAGCTGAAGGGGTTTGCCAAGGAAGACTCACTACACCTTTTGTGTCGCCCTAAAGTTTAAAAACATTTTGATCAGCAACAGGATCAGAATCCCACTGGAAGAGAGAAACTTAGACCTATTTTGTATTAAAAATTTCACAGATTCCCTTGAGAAATCAACATGATTCCATCTCTCAAGTTACAAAAAAAACAGTAAAGGTCTCCTGCAGGCCCAAGGGCACCATTAATGTGTCAATGGCTTAAAAAATGATTCCAGTGTCTGCATGCCATGGAGCCTAAGGCGTTTATTACTGGAAGCCAAAGGACTCTTGGGATTTCTTTTGCCTTGAGGAGACATGGCAGGAACAGCTTGGGGTTTTGAAGTACAAGGCTGCAAAAAAGACTTCTGCAACTCCAATGCAAAATGGTAGTCTATGTGTTCCGGCATGTCCCACACTGGAATCAGGGAGTCACACTTCTCACAGATCACTTGGTCATCCTCAGTTGCCCTTTGGGCCACCTCCTCAGAGCTGTAATCTGAAGATGAAGAATCAAGCATGTTCAGACTGTTCCTAGCCACATCCATTTCTGTAGAAATTGCTTTAGAGGGTATTGGCTTCAATACTCTTTGATAAAGAGGACCATCATCTGCACAATCTGTTGGAAAACAGCTTGGTACCTCTTCGGAGTCCTTCTGTGGAAAGTGAGGAGCTGAAGAATTAGTAAGCTGTGTCTGCTGTGACAGCAGCCTCTTCTGCTTAAAGAAGGGCTCAATCCCCGCCGTCTGGCTGGTGGGGAACGGTATCGAGGACTTCACTGGTGACTTGCCCATGGACGTGTTAAGAGGTGCAAGGGAAGTCTCTTTCATTCTCTGCTTTTCGGCAGCCTTTTGAAAAAAAGACTCCAGAGAGCTGGTTGCCTTTTTAGAGGTGGGCAAAACTGGACCAGTTCCCTGGGTCTTAGTTTCAGAGCTGGCAGTTGGTGCCTTTGGCTGACAGGTTGAGTCACTGCTCAGGAAGATGGTGATGTCTGTACGAGATGAAGGAGCAGAGGCACAGAATTTGGTAGCACAGAGGAAGAGCATTGTGAGAGGGGGGGACCTGTGTACAAAGATAGAATAGGGAAGTTACCAAGTCACTGTTTTAAGAGCCCAGGTTCAACTAATAAATGACAAGTTCTACTATGAACGAAAATTATTCTTTCTTCCCCCTATCCCCCCATTTTTTTGAGATAAGGCTTCTCTGTGTAATTGCTCTGGCTATCCTGGAACTTGATCTGTAGAACGGGCTGACTTTGCACTCAGAAGATCACCTGCTTCTGCCTTTTGAGTGCTGGGTTTGAAGGTATGCACCACCATACCCAGCTTGGCCACAGATTTTATTTAAGGCAACAACATGTGAAGTAAGCAAAATCAGAGCTCAGGGTCATCCCCAGCTACATAAGAAGCTCACCATCCAGTTAGTTCAATGGGTAAAGGTACTTGCCACCAAGCTGGATGGCCTGAGTTTGGTTTGTATGAGATCTCACAGGTAGTACCATGAATTATGCCACACAAACACACAAAATAAGTGGGAAAAATTCCAATTCTAATCCCTAACTCTTATGACATTTTCAAGATGAAATTCCCTATTAAGCTTTTGGCTCCCAGTCTCAGTTTCAGTCTGGTCTACAGAGCATATTACAGGACAGGCGGACTAATTACACAGAGAAACCCTGTCTGCAAAAATAAAACCAAAATCTTTGCAGGGACCTGTTTGTCCCAACTGAACAGTGTGCTCCTCAGATTCTGTGTTCAGAAGGATTTGCTGCATTGAGACTTGAAACCTTTGGATAGGGGAAAAATTATATATATATATGTATATATATATATATACATATATGTAGTTTTTATATATTATTTTTATATTATAATTTTTATTATATATTGTTATATAATATATAAATATATATATAGCAATATAATATATATATTCTGTTTGCATTTCTTAATTTGTGCTTGGAATGTGTTGAGGTGCACAGCTAATGATTCAAAGCGAGACAAGATTGGCATCTGTGTTGTGGAGGTTTCAAATAAAGAGAACTCTTCATTAAAAAAAAAAAAAAAAAAAGGAGGGGGTAATTTTAAGAAGTTTGCCACTTTTCCAACTTGGGCCCCTCAGAATGGCTCCCGCAAAGAAGGGTGGCGAGAAGAAGAAGGGCCGTTCTGCCATCAACGAGGTGGTGACTCAAGAATACACCATCAACATTCACAAGCACATCCATGGAGTGGGCTTCAAGAAGCGTGCCCTTAGGGCACTCAAAGAAATTCAGAAGTTTGTCATGAAGGAGATGGGTACTCCAGATGTGCACATCGATACCAGGCCCAATAAAGCTGCCTGGGCCAAAGGAATAAGGAATGTCCCATACTGTATCCGTTTGTCCAGAAAACGTAATGAGGATGAAGACTCCCCAAACAAGCTCTACACACTGGTAACTTATGTGCCGGTTACCACATTCAAACATTACAGACAGTCAATGTGGATGAGAAATAACCTGAGTGTCAAATAAAGATGGGAAACGCCAAAAAAAAAAAAAAAAAAAAAAAAAAGTTTGCCAGAAAGTACCTCATTATGTTTTCATAAAGTTCTCCATTATGAAAAATCTGAAGGTGTAAGTAAGTATCAGAGCACTTGCCTAGCATGTTCAAGGACCTAGGTTTAATCTTCAGTGTCTAAACTATTGCCAGGCAGGGTTGGCCCATGCTTTTAATTCCAGCACTTGAGAGGCAGAGGCTGGCATACCTTGAGTTCCAGAACAATTAGGGCTACACAGAGAAACCTTGTCTTGAAAAAAAATCAAAACCAAAACAACAAAAATAGTTCATTATGTCTAGTTGCCTAAATATATAAAACATGCTTTTATATACAGGTTAGTTCTTCAATTAGGTAAAGAGCAAATGTTTTTTTTTTAATTTATTTAGCTTTATTTATGTGCATTGGTATGAAAGTGTCAGATCTCTGGAACAGGAGTTAGACAGTTGTGAGCTGCCATGTGGTTGCTGGGAATTGAACCTGGGTCCTCTGGGAGAACAGCCAGTGCTCCTAACCCCTGAGCCATCTCTCCAGCCCTGAAAATGTTGTTTTTAAGTTATTATGAGTTGAATATGATAACACATGCCTGCAATCTAGTACTAGAGCCAGTACTAGAGAAACATGATGAGTTCAAGGCTAGCCTAAGTGCCACAAGCGGTATACCACCAGCTCTTTAAAAGTGAACTATTATATAAATTCTGTTTGTGTTATAATGCCCTGTTCCTTAGTGAATTTCAACTCTATTGAGTATGAAACACAGCGAAGACATGAAATCACTTTTAAATCATGTCTCAAAGAGCAAAAGAAATGTGGCACTATCCTCAGGTTTTATACTTTGGTACCATATTATAATCAGACAATGTTAGTGGTTCTGTAATGGTTAAGGCTTCACATGAACATAGTACCACAGTTATCATTTGGTTCTGTGTATTTGTGGACAATCAATTATACCAGAAAGTAAAAGTTCAGTTTTGTGCATATAATGTCAATATACTTAGATAAGCAGTACCTTAGATAAACTGAACTTTATTATTTTATAATTAAAATTTTTTTCTTTTAATTTTATGTGTATTGGTGTGAGTGAGGGTATGAGATCCTCCGGAGTTACAGACAGTTGTGAGCTGCCATGTGGGTAGTGGAAATTGAACCCAGGTCTTCTGTAAGAACACAAGTACTCTTAACTGCTGAGTCATCTCTCCAACACTATATTTTATAATTTTCAATGATGAATTTATATTTCTGTCATAATGAAAGAAATCCTTGGGATGTTCTTCTTTGGTTTTTGAGACAAAAATCTTACTATGTAGCCAAGGATGACCCTGAATTCTAATACCCCTGAGTACTGGGGTTATAGGCAAGTGACATCAAGACTAGTTAGAAAATGCCTTGTTTTTTGGGGGATGAGATGGAAGATGAGGGTGAGGACTCAGGACCTTGACTAAACACTGTCTGAGAATGTAACTCAGTTGAGGTGGAGTGCTTGCCCCTATGCATGAAGCCTTGGGTTCACTCCCAGGCACCTCATAAACCAGGCATGTGGTAGTCCCATCCTGTAATCTCAGCTGCTCTTGGGAGATGGAGACAAGAGGATCAGAAGTGCAAAGTCCAGTCGGGCATGCTCGCACAAGTCTTTAATCCTAGCACTTGGGGAGGGAACAGAAGCAGGTGGTTCTTTCTGAGTTCAAGGCCAGCCCAGTCTACAGAGTGAGTTCCAGGAAAGCTTGGGCTACACAGAGAAACCCTCTCTCAAAAACAAGAACAAAGAAGTACAAAGTCATCTCTGGCTACAATGCCTGGAATATAGGAGCCCTTATCTTAAAAAAATAAAATCCTGGGGCTGGAGAGATGGCTCATCGGTTAAGAGCACCGTCTGCTCTTCCAGAGGACCCGGGTTCGATTCCCAGCACCCACATGGCAGCTCACAACTGTCTGTAGTTCCAGTTCCAGGCAAACACCAAGGCAAATAAATAAATAAAGTTTTTTAAAAAAATAAAAAAAAATAAAATCCTGATAATCACTCTCTAAGGACAGTAAAATAAGCATGATTTAAAAAGTGGTTTCATGTCTTCGCTATGTTTCATACTCAATAGAGTTGAAATTTACTAAGGAACAGGGCATTATAACACAAACAGAACTTACATAATAGTTCACTTTTAAAGAGCTAATGGTAAACTGCTTGTGCACAAGAGACCCTGGGTTCCATTCAGAAGGATGGGAAAAATCATGAAAGATGGTTTAAAGATACAGTTAAGGAGGTGAAGTCTTCAAGTGTGTTAACAGCTTAGTCCCCAAGTGCAAGCAGTCATTTCCCTGAACATGGCATGCTGGTACAGGCAGGAATGGTAGTGGTTCATGTTGTCTTCTAGCTAATATACCAGAATACACCAAATGTAGGAAAACCCAACAAAATCCCTGCAACTGAACCTGCTCATTTTTGTTTGATTCTTTTTTTGAGACAGAGTTTCTCTGTAGCCCCAGCTGTCCTGGAACTCACTCTGTAGACCAGACTGGCCTCAAACTCACAGAGGTCTGCCTGCTGCCTCCCTAGTGCTGGGATTAAAGGCATGTGCCACCACGCCTGGCTGAGCTTGCTCATTTTTATCACCTTCCTTAGACCTCGATCACTTGATCACCACCCCCTCCTCAAGAGGTGTTCCTAGTCTGAGTACCCCCCAAAATTATCTCAGATGAAAGTCTAGAAGCTCACTGATTTTATAGCTAAGCCACAAAATAGCTGTTTTTCTTCTTTCTCTCTCTTTTAAAAAAAGATAACTGAAAAATGGAGCCTCACCACTCAGTTTGGATTCCAGAAGTATTACAGTTCCTGATGGCAGCAAATGCATCCTGGCTCATCTTATGAGCATCGTATCGAGTGAGGGCACAGCAACGACGCAGACTGCAGAGACGCTTGTCTCCTTGTACACGAATACTGACAGCCAACTGAGTAGCCACCCTGTCATTCTGGGGATGGAAAGGATTGAGACCAGAGATAGTTATTAAGAACATCTGTGGGGTAATAGAATGACTTGGAAATTCAACTTAAAAGCCAAGAATAGGGCTGAGCATGGTATGGTATTCCTTTAATCCCAGCACTGGAGAGGCAGAGGTAGATGGATCTCTGTGAGTTCAAAGTCATCTTGGTCTCCATAGCAAGTTCCAGATAAGCCAGAACTTACTGCATAGTAAGACTTTTTCTTTAAAAAACAACAACAAACAAGCAAGAAATGAGGCTATTCTAATACCTATTTATATAAAATACAAATGCATATTAAACACCACTAAGCATACAGATCTAGTACTATAAGAAATACAAACAAAACAAAAAAGCTAGGCTCTAGTAACATTCTGAATAAAAAAATCTATAGGATTTCACACACAAAGGTCTGTGATATTTCTAGACGTAAGAAGCATATATGAAGAACTGGAGAAATGGCTCAGCAGTTAAGAGCACTGGCTGTTCTTCTGAGAACACAAGTTCAATTCAACTGTCTGTAACTCCATTCCAGGGGACCTGAAATCCTCACACCAATGTACATAAAATAAAGTATATATATATGAAAAAATCATATATGAGATCTTGGATTTGATCCTCAGCACTAAAGAGAGAAAGAGAAAGAAAGAAAGAAAATAGAATTTGGGTGATGAATTATTACAGGATATTAAAACATATAGGATAGGAACTAGGGAATATAGCTTAGTTTGTAGAGTGCTTGCGTAGCATATGTAAAGCCTTGAGCTTGAACACATAAGCCAGACATGGTGGTACATGAGAGAGAAAAAGCTGAAGTAACCAGCTATGTAAGTGAACTTGAGGCTAGCCTGAGATACACTTAAACAGCAGACTTGTTCTAGCACTTCCTTCTCAGGCCTCTGTAACAAACAATGGAGAGACTTCTAAAGACAGCAAGTACTGATTCCAGGCAAGTGTGAGCATCTGAATGCTATGCTAGGCAAACAGAAATAAAGATCACTGTGCAGAGTACGTAAGGTGAAAAGTCTATGTAAGGCCTCTTTTTAAAGTCAAAAGATGCTAGTGAGAATATCCAAAAACTCTATGAGTCAAGAGCACAATTTAGGGAGTGGTTTATAAAACACATTTATAGAGGTTTGTATTTTGAAAGAATACAAATTACAAAGGAATTCTGGTTGAGAAAAGTTCTGTAATTACAACTGGATGTAATATATGTATGCCTAGAGATGCAAGACAAAACTAAAATTCAAAAGCTCACAAGTCTTCTATTGTTTTAACTCATGTGGCTGCTGGAGGCAAAGAGTCTTCCTCCAGTGCACTTAGCCTTCCTCACTTATAGCAGGGTCTTCCAATGAACTACAGCCTGCTTTTTGTTTTTGTTTTTTTCCCTTTCTAAGCTGGCAGCCTCCAAGTCCCATTAATCCTTCTGTCTCTGCCTGTCACAACACTAGAGTTATAAGGGTAAACCTAACGTTTCTCTAAGGAATGGCCAGTACACCACATGAAAATAGCTGGGTAGTGGTGGTACATGCCTTTAATTCCAGCACTTGGGAGCAGAGGTGGGTAGATCTCTGTGAGTCAAGGCTAGCCTGGTCTACAGAATGAGTTCCAGGACAGGCAGGGCTACACAGAGAAACTCTGTCTCAGAAACAACCAACCAACCAAACAAACAAAAAAAACCCACATAAAAATATGTTTACCTATCAGATTTAGCACCATAAAACCTAAACTGGAACAATACAGAGAAGACCAGCATAGCCCTGAAAACAGGGAAATTTGTGCTTCATTAAAAAGAAAAAAAAAAAGTAGCAAACAAAAATCACAATGAGTCAGCTCAAGAGCTGTCTCAGTGATTAAGAGTGAATTCAAATCTAGCCTAGGACTAGAGCTCAGATCCCAGCACCCACATCAAGGGGCTCACAACTGTCTGAACTCCAATCTTCTGCTCTCTGCAGACACCTGCACCACATGTGTGCATATGTCTGTGTCTCTTTTTCTGTCTCTCTCACATTGCTAGCAGAATATAAAATGATAAGCTACTACAGAAAGCAGCTGTAGGGCTGGAGAGGTGGCTCATCGGTCAAGAGCAATGGCTGTTTTTCACAGGTCCCTGAGTTCAATTCCCAGCAACCACATGGCGGCTCACAACCATCTGTGATGAGATCTGGTGCCCTCTTCTGGCCTGAAGGCATACAGGCAGGCAGAACACTGTATTCATAATAAATAAATAAAATCTTAAAAAAAACAAAGCAGGGGCTGGAGAGATGGCTCAGTGGTTAAGAGCACCGTCTGCTCTTCCAGAGGACCCGGGTTCGATTCCCAGCACCCACATGGCAGCTAACAACTGTCTGTAGTTCCAGTTCCAGGCAAACACCAAGGCAAATAAATAAGTAAATAAATAAATAAAAGTTTTTTAAAAAAAAAAAAAAAAAAAAAAACAAAGCAGCCTGCCAAGTTTCTCAAAATGCTAAACATGATTATCATGTGAACATAACAGCATAAGTGATAATGGCCTAGGGTAGAAATAACCCAACTAGCCATTCACTGATAATTCTCTTCCAGCTCTAAGGAAGTAAAGAAGTAATCACTGACACATGCAATAATAAAGGTAAACTAAGTGAAAGACCCTTCAAGACTGCTGAGATAACTGCATGATTTCAGTTACATAAAATGTCCAGGACTTTTTTTCTTCTTCTTTTTAAAGAGTGCTCACAGTCCTTGTACTTCAGCCTCTCATACTAGTATGGAAGAGAGGTGTGCATCACCATGCTGGGTTCAAAAATCATACTGTACAGATGCCAGGGACTATAGATGAGTAGGCAAGAAATGAGGAATGACTGCTACTGTGTACAAAATTTCTTGGGGAGTAAATAAAAATATCAAAATGACTGAAAAACTGGATGTGGTGGCATATGCCTGTAGTCCCAGCTCTCAGAAAGTAGAGGCAGACAGATCTCTATCAGTTCAAGGACAGCCTAGTCTATATAATTCAGGACAACCAGGTATACATAGGGAGAGTCTCAAAAGAAATACAAAAATAAGACTGGAGTTATACAACTCTAAAAAATGCTAATATCATTGAACTATACACTTTAGATGGATGTACTTTATGTATATAAAGTATATGTAATCAGAGCAGGGAGTAGACCATACCCATCCCAGTAGTTGGGAGGTAGAGACAGAAGAAAGGGTTCAAGATGCTTAGCACCAGAGAGGAAGGTTATCACTCTGAGTTCCAGCCCAGCCAAGGCTATATAGTGAGACTTCATTTCAAAACAGAACAAAGATCTTTAGGAGAAGAAGCTGTCAGATGTCTTTTTTTGTCAGGGATGACCTTAACCCCTGACAAAAGGTGTTTGTGGTGTACTAGGTGTCAGACTCACAACTTAAAGCATGCTAAGTGAGCACTCTACCAACTAGGCTGCATCATCAGCCCCAGGATGTTTAATAGGCCTGTGTTAAAAGAAGATAAAAGGAATTCTTCAGCCAAACTTGTAACTCATTAACTCATGCCTATAATCCTAGAAACTTGGAGCCTGAAGATACGAGGACTGGCAAGTTGTTTTTTTTAAAACATTTATTTTTACTTTATGTGACTTGGTGTTTTGCCTACATGTATAACTGTGCAAGGGTGTCAGACTTTGGAACTACAGACAGATGTTAGCTGCCATGTGGATGCTGGGAAGTGAACTCAAATCCTCTGGAAGAACATGCAGTGCTCATAACCACTGAGCCATCTCTCCAGCCCTCTATTTTTTTTTTTTTTTTTTTTTTTTTGAGATAGGGTTTCTCTATGTAGCTCTGGCTGTCCTGGAACTCACTCTGTAGAATAGGCTGGCCTTGAACTCAGAGATCCACCTGCTTCTGCCTTTCTTTCTACCTGGACTACGATTTTAACAAATACGTCTTGCTAAACAAACTTTCTTTTTCTTTCTTTCTTATGACTTATTTTTTATTTATTATGTATAGTGTTTGGCTTGCATGCCAGAAGAGGGCATCAGATCTTACTATAGATGGTTGTGAGTCACCATGTGGATGCTGGGAACTGAACTCAGGACCTCTGGAAGAGCAGCCAGTGCTCTTAACCTCTGTGTCATCTCTCCAGTCCCAAACCAACTTTCTTAAATTTCCCTAGGCTTATGCTATTTTCTCTGTGGTCCTCCATAGGGTAAGGATCTATGTGGCATTTTAATCCTAAAGACTAATAAAAAAGAAAATCTTACATCATTTCGGTCTTTGATGAGTCTCTCCTCAAGTTCCAAAGCTAACTGCAAGAGCCACCACTGTACCTAAAAAACAAAACAACAAAAACCCTGAAATTAATCTTTCATTTAAGTAGACATATATAACCAGACAGTAAATCTGTCCACTGTTGGATCCCTTTAACTAGATCATGAAGATCTCAACACTCTGTCTTCCTCTAGTTGAAGTTTTTCAGTCAGGCACAGTGTAATCCCAGATGCTAGAAGGTGAGGACCGTGAGCTCAAGGCTGGGTTACATAGCAAAAACCCACCTCAACAAGAATAAAAAATGTTTTTAAATTATTGGGAAAGAGAAATGACTCGGTAGGTAAGATCACTTGCTGTGCTTTAGGAAGAAAATAATTCCCAGCACCCACAATACAAAACTGGGGACAGCTGTATATAGACCCATTATAATCCAGGACTAGAGGGACAGAGGCAAGAGTGCGCCACTGGGATTTGCTGGCTGCCAGCATAGTTTCAGTTCAACAGGAGAATAAGTCAGGGTGATAGCAGAAAGGACATCTGATAGCTTCCTCTGGTGTCTACATAAGCATGTAAAGGTACACACCCCCACATTGGCAACACACAATTTGGTTAGTCAGCATATTATGACCCAGGCTGGCTTCCACCTCTGAGTGTAACTTAGTTTCCTGTGTGCTGGGATTACAAGTGTGCTCTACTATGCTCAGGCTCCAAGCCTTTCCATCTCACTTTTCCTGCTAGTCCATTGGCTGTCTACGCATGGTTCAGTTCTAAGGAAGAACTCAAACTGAGTGAAGCACATATTTTAGGTTTTTGAAGGTCCTACCTACAAAAAACACATGAAACTCCATTGTCCATTTCAGCCCTTTTTAGATTGAAGTGGGGCTGTTAAACTAAACTAGTTATTTCAACATAAAAAAGCAAATCCTATTCAAAAAAGCAATTTTGATATCATGAAATGAAGGTAACCAGCTAACCTAGTAAACTTTGCACAGCTATCAAGACCCATTTTCTCCTTTAAGAGAAGCAGGTTCTGTCAAGAAGGCTTGCTTACCTGCTCCCGAGTAGCCAGAGCTGTTTTCCCTGGGAAGTTCTTGCTACAGCCAATAGTTTTAGGTAACTGCCTGGGTTTAACTGGATCATGTTCGATCCCTCGGCACATGGCATACAGCCAAGATCTATAAAACCAGCAAAAGACATTAAAATGAATGTATGGTTATTCTCCTTTTTGTTTTTTGTTTGCTTCTTATAGATGATCTCACTGTTTAGTCAACTGCCTGAAATTGTGATCCTGCTGGGGTTATAGGCAAGAGCCATCATGGCTGGTTTCTTATTTATAAACAGCACTTAACTATGCAGACCAGGCTGGCTTCTAGCTCATGATCCTCCTGCCCCAGCATCCTTGTTAAAACAAAATACCTACATTAGCCTTTTATTCTCCCCATGAAAAGTGATTGAGGCTGAGGGCTCCATGGTGGACCACATGTCTAGCCTGTACAGGGCTCTAGGTTCAATCCCCAGCACTTATGAGGTAGAGGTAAAAGGATCAAGGCCTGTATTACTTGAGACTCCATCTCAAACAAAATAAGAAAGAAAAAAATAAAGTATCTAAAATTAAGTATATTTAAGTTCTGACAGAGCTCTTGCCCTTCTTAAATAGTTCTAATGTAAGCTATTAGGAGAACTAATCCTACTTTCTTTTTTTTTTTTTTTTTTTGTACAGTGTTTGTGTTTGGATGTGTGTGGTCTGTGTGTTTCTTCAGTGTGTGTATGTGTGTGTTCACACAGGCCTAGAAAACAACTTTTTTTTGAAGATTTATTTATTATGTATATAGTATACAAAAGAGGGTACCAGATGTCATCATAGATGGTTGTGAGCCACCATGTGGTTGCTGGGAATTCAACTCAGGACCTCTGGAAGAACAGTCAGTGCTCTTAACCTCTGAGCCATCTCTCCAGCCCCTAATCCTACTTTCTAAAGCTGTCACTATTTTTATTTTTTGCAAAGTACGAACAAGCAAGTCACCAATTCATCTTTTTGTGCTTACTAGGGCTGAAATAATTTGAATGTAACATCAGCAAAATAGCAAACTTAAATGATATAATAAGATTAGCCTGGTTGTGTGGATCTCAAACCTATGGGACTTGGGCATCTGAGACAGAAGAATTCCATGTTCAAAGCCTGACTGTACGATGTAGTAAGACTTGAATAAAAAGTAAAGGAACAAAGCTGGTAATCTAACTGCATAGTAGGGTGCTTGTCTGGCATGTGCAAGGCCCTGAGCTCCATTTCCAGTAATGCAAAGATAAACATGGTAAGAGTACATATTCAGGCCTCAAATGAACAGTTCCTAGCAACCATCCAGGTATATGACAAAACTACTTTAGAAGGACAGACCATAGTAATCTAATTATTTAACTTTTAGAATGTTTTCAGGGCTGGGGCTAGAACCAAAATCCTAGTAATGTGTTAGACAAGTGTCCACCAGTGAGTGACATCCTAAACCTTTCTCTTTCTGATCTTAAACTTGTGGTTCTGTCTCTCAAGGACTAAAATTACAGCAACTAGGTTTGGTGGGAACTAATATTCTAAAGGAACAACTCATCAAATGAGCTCATAGAATATAGTTCATAGGTCTGGAACTCCAGTTCCAGGGGTTCCAATACCCTCACATAGACATATATGCAGCCAAAACACCAATGGACATAAAAATCAAAAAAGAAAGAAAAATAATATGAATATAAAACATTTCCAAGTGCCTTTTGCCTTTAATCCCAGCTCTTGGGAGGTAGATGCAGGTGACCTCTGAGTTCCAGGACAGCCAAGGCTGCACTGAGAAACCATGTTGAAAAAAAACAAAACAATAGAAAAGAAAAATATTATAGACCACTTACCCATTCTTCTCTCCAAAATGATTCTGTAGCTGGGATTCAGTGAATTGGGTCAATTCACCCATGTATTCTACCCCAAGGATTTCAATGACAGAAGCCCCAAGCTTTCCTCCAAGACTGCGGCTAAACAAAGGAGAGGAGGAATTTATAGGTCACATTTAAATATACAGTTAACCAAAACAAAGACATTCTGCTGCTCCAAGCAGCTCTCTCAAAGATTCAGAAAAAATCAGAGGATGTTTTAGTGCAGCAGACTCTTAGCTGTCCACACAATGGAGTGCTAGGGAGCTGAGCAAGTAAAGGTGCGGATGGTTCAAGTCTGAGCCCTGGAACCCTCTGAGAGAAAAGAACCAACTCAATGAGTGCACCTGTATTCCCATATACATGTACACAGAAAAACAAAGAAAAATGCATGACTGTTCCCAGCTGGGAGCTGGGGAGCTTAACAGGAGCATAAGTGAAATATTCATCATTCATTTGTTATCAAGTCAACTGTATGTAAAAACTTCATCTTTCATGTTCTTGTATATAAATTTTCAGTTGTTTAAAACCTACTGTCCCATTTGGAGATTAAAATTCCAAACCCTGCAGCAGGATGAAGTGGCACACACCTTTAATTCCAGTACTTGGGAGGCAGAGTCAGGTCAGCTTGGTGAGTTGCAACAGCCAAAACTACAGAGACCCTATCTAAATCCCAAACTAAACAAACAAGCCATGCAGAGGTGGCACAGACTTTAATCCCAGCATGGGGATACAAAGGCAGGTGGATCTTGGAGACCCAGGACAGCCAGCTACAGAAAAACCCTGTCTTAAAAAACAAAAACCCCAACAACCCCCGCTAATCCAAATCAATCTTTTCCATGGCCAATATTCTTCAGCTGGCTGTGAAGTGACCTATACTCTGTCCTTAATCTACCTCAGTTATCTGTTTCAGTGTCTTCATCAATGCAGACTATTTCATGTCTCCCTAGGTTCACTGAAAAAATCTTACACTTTCCCTTCTTCCCGCTGAATGTCTCCATGCTGCTTTGTCCTTGGCTACCTCTCTACCACCTCTAGTCCCTTTCTGAGATCAGTTTTGTTTTCATGCCTCACTAGAGAGCAATTCAGCAGACTGAAAAAAAAACCTTGACTGAACCAGGTATGGCGGCTTCCATCTGTAATCCCAAGCATTCAGTGAGCTGAAATAGGGGATTAAATAGTTTCAAGTGAGCCTGGGTGGCACAGAGAATTCTAACTAGCTTGGACTATAGTCAGAGACCCTGTCTCAATATGTATACAAACAAAAATCCGTGATGTGATAGTAAAGTTCCAGAAGGATGTAGTAGCTTGTACCCATAATCCTAGCACTTAGGAAGCTGAGGCACAAGGACCACCACCAGTATGAGGTCAGCTTACTCTGTTTAGTGAGACCTTCTCTCAATATCTTCCCAAGAGAAGTAAAATTTTTATTTGTTACATACTTAATAGACTTGAAGGTATAGAGCTAAAACTCAGGTGTATGTGTATATGTGCAATATGTGTGGTATAGGTGCACATGTAGAGGTTACAGGAGGTTAGGTGTCCTGTTCTATCATTCTCATAATTATTTCCTTGAGACAGGGTCTTTCACTGTACTTGGATCTGGCTAGCAGCCAGCTAAGCCCTGGGAATCCTCCCTCCGTCCTCCACAGGTCAGGGGCTGTAGGGCATTCTCCTCCCTCCACAGCACTGAGGTTGCAGGAGAGGCACAAGCAACCATATCTGGCTTTTTATTAGAGTACTAGGGATTTTGAACTCTGGTCCTCATGCTTGAGCAACAAGTGCTCTTACCCAGTGAGCTATCTTCCCAGCCCCCTTAGTCTTATTTGGGTAGGATCCCACTATGCAGCCTGGCTGACAAGGTATGAATTACATAGGCCTTAAATTCATGAGTGATGCTCCTGTCCCCACCTCTGCCTCTCAAGTGCTGGGAATACAGGCACATATCACCATGCCTAACTTTCAGTTCTTTTCGTGTGGTTTTGAGACAAAGTCTGTCTACATGGCCCTGGCTGTCCTAGAACTTGATATGTAAACCAGGTTGACCTCAAACTCAGAGATTCTCCTGTCTCTGCCTCTTAAGTGCTAGGATTAAAGGTGTATACCACTACATCTGGCAGTTTTTCATTGTTTTTTTTTTTTAATTCATGATTATGTATATACCATGGATTACCCTGAATTAAAAATTCACTTAGAAACTAAATGCAATTAATAAATGTTTCAGTGTTGCCTCTATGACTGGTACCTATTTTCTCTGAGTCCAAACCTTTATGAAGCATAAAAGACATTACAAGCAGAGATCATACACATGGACATGATGAAATTGAAGGTCCTCCCTGAATACTTACATTTTACGAATTGGCATCTGGCTGAAGAGCTTTGGGACTGACCCATGTGAGACCAGAGTTTGGCGGTTGGGCTTGTTTAGTCCACAGGCAAGTTTTGCCAGGACCTAGAAGCACAGAAAACAATAAAATTGTTACTATTAGTAAGGTAACTATGTAGAGCTGGTAAATATTAAAAGCATGCATACACATACACAGAGGCACAGCTCAATGGCTAGCCTAATAATTTCCACATGAAAATAAAAATATAACCAGAAACTCAAAACACCTCAACACCTCTGTGTTCCATAGAATCTTCTGGGAAAAACATTTTCCTCATTGTTTTCCCTACATTCTTCTATTCTCAGTTTTCCTGAAATCATTTTTTTCTTTTCCTTCCATTTGAGACTTTTCTTATGTTTAAAAAGCAGAAGAAACAAGTAAGAGTCACTTATGAAAATGCTGAAATAGGGCTGGAGAGATGGCTCAGTGGTTAAGAGAATTGACTGTTCTGATGGAGGACCTGAGTTCCGATTCCCAGCATCCACATGGCAGCTAACAACTGTCTGTAATTCCAAGATCTGACACTCTTACCCAGTTATACATGTAGGCAAAACACCAATTCACATAAAATAAAAATATTTAAAAAAAGGAAAATGCTAAAATAGGCCATGAATGGTGGTGCAATCCTGTAATCTCAACATTTAGAAATGAATATGGGAAGAACCAGGAGTTCAAGACTGGTGTTGACTACTCACACACAGACACATACATGTAATTAAAAATTAAAAAATAGGGGGCTGGAGAGATGGCTCAGCGGTTAAGAGCACCGTCTGCTCTTCCAGAGGACCCGGGTTCGATTCCCAGCACCCACATGGCAGCTAACAACTGTCTGTAGTTCCAGTTCCAGGCAAAACACCAAGGCAAATAAATAAATAAATAAATAAATAAATGAATAAAGTTTAAAAAAAAATTAAAAAATAAATGTTTACCTCCCTCTACATAATATACATTTATATATAATAATTCTTTAATTTCATTAGTAAGATTCTTTTTTTTCCCTTTAAGACATGGTCTATAATGGCTGTTCCTGGTTGTCAGCTTGACTACATCTGGCTTAACTAAAACTCAAGTGGCTGGGATTTCTTTTTCTTTTCTTTTCTTTTTTTTTTTCTTTACTTAAATGAATCATTTGAAGTGAGAAGATATCCCCCCCTCCTCCCATCAATACATGATTTTTCATGGAGCTCTGGCAGCCCTGGAACATATTCCACAGGGGCCCATGCTTAAGTATGTTCATAGAAGTTTTATTTGTAATAGCCAGAACCTGGAAACAGCCTAGACTTCCCTCAACTGAGGAATGGATAAAGAAAAATGTGGTACATTTATACAACAAAGTATCATTCAGCTATTAAAAATAAGGACACTAGGAATCTTGAAGGCAAATGGATGGAAACAGAAAAAAAATCATCCTGAGTGATGTAACCTGGACTGAGAAAGACAAACATAGTATGTACTCACTCATAAGTGGATGGTAGCTGTAAAATAAAGAATAACTATGCTACAAGACACCCAGAGAGATTAGGTAACAGGGAGAGTTTGTAAGAGGACACCCAGATCTCCCTGGGAAGGGGAAGTAGAAAAAAATCTGCAAATGCACTGAAGGCAATCAAGTTGTGGGGAGGAGAGCACTGAAGGGGGACTGCTAGAGGTTGGGCATTTTGTAGGCTGAGTAGAAGCCGGGTGCAGGGGAAATTCCCAGGAGCTGATAGGGAAGATCCCAATTTAGACTCCCAGCAAAAGTAGCCTGAACTGGCCATCTCCTGTGACCAGATTGGTGCCTGGCCCTGTTGTCATCAGAGAGCAGAATTGTCATTCAGCAACTGAAAGAGGCAGATGCAGACCCACAGCCAAACATTTCAGAAATCCTGTGGAGGAGGAGAAAGGCGTGTAGGAGCCAGAAAGGGTCCAAGACAACACATGAAGGCTCACACAGACCACTAACCTGATCTCATAGGGGCTTGCAGAGACTGAATAGATTGCCAGGGAGTCTGCATGGAGCTGACCTAGGCATTCTGCACTGTGTAGTTTGATCCTCTTGTGGGATTCTAACAAAAGGAACAGGAGCTGTCTCCAACTCTTTTGCTGGCTTTTGGGAACCTATTCTACATACTGGGTGACCTTGCCCAGCCTTAATAAGAGGGAAAGGGCTTAGTCTTACTTCAACTTGACATGCCATGTCTTACTGATACTTGTAGGAGAGCTGCTCTTTCTTGGAAAGAGAAGGAATAGATTGGGGGTGGGAGAGAGAGAAGGGGGTGAAGGGTTGGAAGTGGAGGGGGGCAGGCTTTGGCCAGGATGTCAAATAGATGAATTAAAACAACATACACATACACACAAAGTGTGCACCATCAGGACCAGCTATGGGTAAAATTCTTTACTAACTTCAACTAGGCAATATTTAGTATGATCTATATTACATTACATTAAGAATACTGTCTCCCTCTCTTTCATATAGTCAAACCCCCCAAAATTCTTCTGGGCAGCTTAGCAACTTTCTTTCTATTAGAGCGATAAGCAGATGGCAAGCACATTGACCTTGGTTATAGTTGATGGAAGTCTTATATTCTCACTGTACTTTATTCACAGTTAGAAAATCAGTTATTCTGCTCCTGGACTATTGAGAATTGTCTGTGTTCCCTATTTTAAAAATAGTGGTTCAATCCTTTATGGAACAAATCTGGACCCTCTGAATGTACCTGACAGTAGAAAGGCATGTGCAGTTTATGAAGCCCCTTGCAATCAGACCAGAGTCTATCTATCCTGGGTCTATAAACTGGCTCCTCAAAGCCCATGCCTAGAGGGTAAACACCTTTTCCAGCCTTGATACTTGGGGGAAGGACTTGGCCTTACCTCAACTGGATATGCCAGACCAAACTGACTCACCTTGGGATTCCTTGCCTTCTCTAGGGAGTGAATAGGAGGGTGGGGTGGATGTGGGGACATGGGAGAGGCTGGGGGAGGACTGGGAGAAGGGGTAGGAGAGGGAGCAGTAGTGGGTTTAGGAAAACAATTTTTTCAAAGATTTTTTTTTATTTATTATGTGTATAGTATACAGTACCAGATCTCATTCTAGATGGTTGTGAGCTACCATGTGGTTGCTGGGAATTGAACTCAGGACCTCTAGAAAAGCAGCCAGTGTTCTTAACCTCTGAGCTATCTCTCCAGCCTAGGAAAACAATTTTTAAAAAATTAAATTAAATTAAAAAAAAATAGTGGTTCAAATTAAAATTTTACTGCCACCTTTCTGTTATTGCCCCAATTGCTTGAGCCTGAGGACTGAACGCCAGTACCTATGAAACAAGCTGTGCATAATCCTGTATAGACTTGTAACCCTAGCAACTGTAGAGAGAAGAGACAGGAGATCTCTGAGACTTGCTGGCTGCTAGGATAGTCCACTCTCCTCCAAAAAAAAAAAAAAATGCTAGTTCTAGGTTCAAAGACAGACTGCCTAAAAGTAATACAGCAGAGGAGTGTACATACACATATGTACACATCACAAAAAATATGCCAAAATCACATCAGTACACACATACATAAATGTCCAGGCAATCCATAAAGGAAACAATAAAGCTACATGCAGTAACAGATCCTGTGATCCTAGGAATTTGGAGGTAGAGACAGGAGAATCAAGGTACACATTTGGTACACAGGAATTTCAGGTCTAGCCTGAGCTACATGAGAACTTGCCTCAAAAAGACAAAACAATATAAGGTGAAACAACAACAAAAATACACAAGTGATAACAATAGAAATAGGCTAATATATAAAAGTTCAAAGACTCAACTTTTCTTTTTTCTTTTTGAGACAGTTTCTCTGTGTGACAGCTTTGATTATCCTAGAACTTGCTTTGTAGACCAAACTGGCCTCAAACTCACAGAGATCTGCCAGCCTGGCTTTTCTTTTCTTTTCTTTTTTAAATGATTTATTTTATGTACATTGGTGTTTTGCCTTTGTGTATGACTGTGTGAGGGTGCTGGATCCTTGGAACTGAAATTACAGACAGTTGTTAGCTGCCATGTGGGTGCTGGGAATTAAACCAGGGTCCTCTGGAAGATTGGCCAGTGCTCTTAACCACTGGGCCATCTCACCAGCCCAAAGCTTCAGCTTTTCTGTACAGATGGTTCAGTCATTAAAAAAATATATTTTTTGTCAGCTCTCAGGCTGCTGCTTAGGAAAATACTTATGCAATGTCAAGTAATGTTATTACATAAGCTTTTGAGTCTCTATGAATTTCATTTCGGCTAATTTTTTTTAATATTTATTTTTATTTTATGTGAATTGGTGTTTTGCCTGCATGTATAACTGTGTAAGGGTGTCAGATCTTGGAATTACAGACAGTTGTTAGCTGCCATGTGGATGCTGGGAATTGAACTCAGGTCCTCCATCAGAACAGACAGTGCTCTCAACCGCTGAGCCATCTCTCCAGCCCTCAGCTAATTTTTTTTAATGACATTTATGGGAAACATTGCACATATGGAAGTCAAGGGACAACCTGGTTCTGTCCTTCCACCATGTGGGTTCTAGGTAGAGCTCAAGTGGTACTTGGTGGCAAGTACATTTACCCACTGAACCATCTCACTGGTTTCAAAACCTTAAACAATTTTAAAAAATAATTTTATGTGTAGGGTGCTTTGCCCACAATTATATCTGTACAACATGTACAAGCAATGCCCCCAGAGGCCAGAAGCAGTACTGGGTCACTTGGAACTGTATTTACAGACAGTTGAGTGGTACCATGTGATGGTGGGAACTGAACCCATGTTCTCTGGTGGAGGTATGGTCATGCACTACCACACCAGGCTCTCAACGTGAATTTTCAATATCTACTAATATTTATAAATACCTACTAAACTTTGCTATCCTTGACTAAAGATATCAGTGTTTTTCTTTGAGGTCTGCAGTAGGCCTTCACCTTATTGTGTGAAATTCCAGCCGAACACTGAAAACCAGTCTTCTTCTCTATGGCTGCTCTCATTTCCTCCACAATCACTGCTCCCACAGTCAGCTGCAGGTCTGGAGAGGTGCTATCATCAATCTGAAGAGAACTAAGCCACTCAAGTAAGCCTTGTTTTCGAATTTCCTCTGAAATAAAGTTGAGATTACATTTAGGCATTTTTTTTAAAAAAAAACAAAAAACCTTTATTTACTTATTTATTTGTCTTGGTGTTTGCCTGGAACTGGAACTACAGACAGTTGTTAGCTGCCATGTGGGTGCTGGGAATCGAACCCAGGTCCTCTGGAAGAGCAGACGATGCTCTTAACCACTGAGCCATCTCTCCAGCCCCCACATTTAGGCATTTTTAAAATCAGTAGTTATTTTCAGTCATGAATCATATAACATTTGCTCAAGGGCAGACTACAATATATGATGATATATGGCATTAGAGATTAATGTATAGTAGGCTAAATGATCTAGCTTTCTCTAAGTACATGATATTTATACAATGATGAAATCATCCAGCGACACATTTCCCAGAGCATATTCCTGACATTAAGCAACATGTGACTATATTTACCATTCAATGCAAAAATGGTTTGATTTAAGATACTTTAGACCTATAGGTTTACTTTAAATTTTATTTTTATTTATGTGCGTGTCTGTGTATGTCATGTGTGTGGGTACCCCTTGGGGCCAGAAGAGGGTTTTGGATCCTTTGAATCTGGAGTTGAAGGTGGGTGTCTCACAATGTAAATGCTAGGGACCAAATTTGGGTCCTCTAGAAGAATAGTAAGTGCTTTTAACCACTAAGCCATCTCCTCTCCAGCTCCATTTTATTTATGATTAGAGTTTGTTTGTTTTGTCTGCATGGGCATAAATGCACATGTGGCCCAAAGGGATCAAACCCAGGTATTAGGTTTGGCAGCAGGCCCCTTTAATTGCTGAAACATCTCAACAGCCCCAGATACATAGGTTTAGAAAACCAGTCACGGGGCTGGAGAGATGGCTCAGCGGTTAAGAACACCCTCTGCTCTTCCAGAGGACCCGGGTTCGATTCCCAGCACCCACATGGCAGCTAACAACTGTCTGTAGTTCCAGTTCCAGGCAAACACCAAGGCAAATAAATAAATAAATAAATAAATAAATAAATAAAGTTTTTTTTTAAAAAAAAAAGAAAGAAAACCAGTCACATTCAAACATACTAATTCCACCTGCTTTAGTTTCACCTTTGGTTAAAACCTATAGTGATAATGTATAACAAATATTTCATGTTAATAACCATTCATGAATGATGATTTATTGACTTTTTCCTGTGCTGAGGCTAGAATCTATGGTTCAAACATGCTACCACTGATCTAAACTTCCAGCCCAGGAGCAATGATTTAAAATTGTGTTCTCTCAATTTTTTCTTCTTTACATTTCTTTGGTTTTTTTGAGGCAGGGTTTCTCTATTCCTGGAAGTCCTGGAACTCACTCTGTAGAAGAGGCTGACCTTGAACTCAGAGTTACACCTGCCTGGATTAAAGGCATGCACAGCAATAGAAAAGTAAGACACCTGCAGAATAAGAACAATATCACAGGGCCAACCACCTTAGCTCTTCCCACTTGGTTTAAGGGTGCACTCAGAGGACACGCACTTGCTAGTACACTGGAAGCCCTGGATTTCTCTTCGCTGCAGAACAAAATAAAAGCCTCAAATCCAAAACTCACCACATAATGCCACAATTTAAATTCTCTTTACTAGTATTATCAATCTATTAATCGTATCTTCCCATTCAAAATTGCTGTTGCCTCTCACAAAACTTGCAACTTACAGGGCTGGTGTGAGAATTAAAGGACATAAACATGTGACTGGGTATGTTAGCATATGCCTGTAATCCTAGTAACTCCGACAGCTGGGGGCAAGGGTAGAGAATTTCAGGCTAGCCTGGGCTACACAGAAAGATCCTTTCTCTTGAGGAAAAAATTTAAATTAGCCAACCCCTACTCCTAGGGTCTCTGTTTAAAAAGCTCATTTTGGTGCTTGAGAGATGGTTCAGCAGCTAAGAGCACTGACTGCTCTTCCAGAGGTCCAGAGTTCAATTCCAAGCATCTACATAGCAGCTCACAACTGTCTGTAACTCCAGCCCCAGGAGAAGTAATAGGCTCTTTTGGTCTCCTCAGGCATTGCAGACATGTGGTATGAAGACATACACGCAGGCAAAACACATAAAAATAGGTTAAAAAAAAAAGTTCTGCTTATTGTTGAATAAGTTAAGAAACTAAATGGCAATAACTGATGGAGGAAGTAGTCAGCCTTCTACCTTCCGTTGATAACATTAAACTGACACAGTTATATATATATGTAGATAGATAGTTACTTTCATACAAATTTCACAGCTTCTCATTATGCAAATATCGGAAAGATAAAGAGAATTTGCATATCCTTTGATGTTTCTATGATACATACAGGTGATAATTTAAGTATCATTTAAAAAGGAATCAGCGGGGGCTGGAGAGATGGCTCATCGGTTAAGAGCACCGTCTGCTCTTCCAGAGGATCCGGGTTCGATTCCCAGCACCCACATGGCAGCTAACAACTGTCTGTAGTTCCAGTTCCAGGCAAACATCAAGGCAAATAAATAAATAAATAAAGTTTAAAAAAAAAAAAAAAGGAATCAGCATACCCAAGCAAAGCAGGTTCCAAAAGCAGGAAGCAGAAGTAATATAAGTACCTTTCTGAATAGTCTCTTCTATTACAGGGCCTCGGGGCAGCCCTTCAATGTAAGTGCTTGGTAACAAGTCTGCTGAGATAGGATGATCTTGTAACTTTTGAAGTCTGTCTTGCACAGCACTGGTCAGATCTATATAAGCCTCATCGATGCTGGCACGTTCAATCACAGCAAACTGAGACATTATCTCCATGACTTCAACACTAGCTTCCCGGTACCTAAGTATAAGGATCATATAAGCAGGCCATAAATGGATACAACCTTAAGACTGTCAGCCCCATGCTGTCCTTCCCATGGTGAACAAGAATATCCATAAGTGCCAGGCCATGGTGGATACGCCTTTAATTTCAGCACCTGGGAAGCAGAGGCAGGAGAATCTCTGAGTTTGAGGCCAGCCTGGTCAAGCAAGTTCCAGAACAGCCAGAGCTACACAGAGAAACTCTATCTCAAAAAAAGAAAAGAGAATATACACAAGCAAGTAACAAGTGGCAAAATAAAGATGTAATAATTACTCAACAGAAGGGAATAGTGGATAAGAACATAAGAAAACAAAAAAAACAACAAAAAGGAAGAATCCTAGAAAAGCCTTTTCATACAATGCTATCACTAAACCAAGCTAAAAAGCATACAGACCCTGGACATATCTACATGACAAGAACTTCTCTAAAAAGAAAAGAAATGCCTGGCACCATGAAACATTCTACCACATTCACCCCTGTGCTATCTACATGCAGGCGAAAAGTCTTTGCTTAAGAGTTTATCTTCAAACAAGACAAAATTTATGGAGAACATGACACTCCATAGAACAATCTTCCTTATAATAGCAATTCTCACTACAAATTAACAAACTGACTATGGACTTCAATTTCAGTCAATGGTGTCTAGCTAGTGTAAACCAATCGCTCTGGACATACTATCCTTCAAATTATGAAGACAAGTGCCTAGAATTTAGGGATATATTTGGGCAGGTAGGCTACCTTGTTTAGGGGAATACTATCTCATCAAAGATCTATTTAAGACCTAGGATAGTCTTTTGTCAACTTGACACAAGCTAGGGTCATCTAAGAAAAGAAAACCTCAATTGAGAAAATGCCTCTATCAGACTGGCCTGTAGGAAAGTGTAGGAGGCATTTTCTGGATTAATGATTGCTGTAGAAAAGGCCCAGTTCACTGAGGGCAGTGCTACTCCTGAGCAGATATCCTAGGTTGTATTAAAAAAAAAAATCCTGTGTACAGACCAAGTATATTTATACATATATGGATACACATATGAATATATATGTAACAACAATTAAGGAAAAAGAGGTCATGAATCTGAAAGAAGGTGTGTGTGTGCTGTGAGCAAGGAGATTTGGAAGAAATAAAAAGGGGAGATGATGTAATTGTAATCTCAAAAATCTATTATTTTTTTTTAAAGAATTGCAGATTATTTGACTTTTCTCTTACAATATTTATTTGCATTAGGAAAAAGCCTCAAAGGACAAAAACAAACTAGTATGTAATACACTCAGATACAAAGCTGGAAGAGGGCATCCTATTGTAGCAGCTGGTATGTCTTTAGAGTCTCTTAAACAAATTACTCTATTTTGAAGAATATTTGAAAAATTATACAAACTATCAGTGCAAATGTTTTTGCAAAGAGTGTTTTTATAATCTGGTATCTTAACTATTAAAATAATTTTAGATTGCCAGGTCTTTTAAACTCTCTGACCTATATATTTATTCCTAAATATCCTAAACTCACAACTGTTCATAACTTACTAAAGATTTGATGTGTGCTTTGTTTTGTTGTCTGAGGCAGTGTTTCCTATGGCCCAAGTTGGCCTGAAACTCATTCACTGAGTATCTGGGATGATCTTGAACTCCAGATCCTCCTGTCTTCACATCCTAAGTGCTAGAATTTCAGGGATATGCTACAGGCCCAACTATTCAGGTTTTAAAAATGAATGGTTCAGTTTAAGTTAGTTTAGTATGCCTTTTCCAAATCAAATTTTGAAATCAACAACATATGTTTCATAGAAGCTATACTGTTAACATAAGCATGCAATATTGCATGTCTATTAACTGAATTAATTCTGCTTCATGGTTAAGCTAATCTGTTTTTTGTTTCGTTTAGTTTTGTTTTTCAGACAGGGCTTCTCTGTGTAGCCCTGGCTTTCCTGGAACTCACTCTATAGACAAGGCTGGACTCAAACTCACAGAGATCTCCCTGCTGGGAGATCTGTGTCTCCCTGCTGAGTGGTGAGATTATAGGTATACACCACCAACTCCTGGAAAGAAACTAATCTTCTGTCAATTGTATCTTTAGACATCTAGTTCACAGGTCAATTCAGAAATATTTCAAGTCCCAAATCAAAACCTGATGCCTACAGCATACTGTACAACGTAGGGTACTGTGAGAATGTAGAAACTAGAATCTGAAAAAAATGTGTATCGTCAGTTTTCCACTCCAGCTGTTGAACATAAACTATTTATTTTGAGCTAGAAAGGTAGTTTGGCCTGTTCAGAGTATTTGCTTTGCATACATGAAACCCTGGATTCTATCCCCACCATTGCAGAAACCTAATGTGGTAGAGCAGGCCTGTAATCCTAGCACTTAGAAGGTGGAGAAGAAAAGATCAGGAGTTACAGAGTGAGTTCAAGGCTTGCCCTGGGATCTCTCAAAAACAAAAACAAAATTCAAAAAATCAAAACCACTATAAAGACAGGATTAGCAAACTAGTACCTACCTAGAAACAATGTTAGGATGAACAGAGCTATTCCCTACAAAGAATACTGCCTGGAATATACATTCACTATATATTACTTTTGAGGACTTGTGGTGGTTTGCACAGAAATGCCCGCCGTAGGTTCATATATTTGATGTAGCAGGAAATCAGGAACTATATATGTGAACGATCGCGTCATAGGACTGGAGATGAGTGGGGAGTGGTTAACTGAAAAGGATTCCGGAAGTAGACCTTCGAGGGAGGGGACCAGGACAGGAAGTCGTCATTCTCTCGCGAGAGTTCCCTGACCGGGTGTGCAGTTCGCCCCAGCTGCCCGGGAGTTCGGACGTACGGCGTGGAGATAAAGAATCTTCCTTAGAAAGGCTCTGACGCGCTGCAATCTCATCCTGTCATCTTCTCTTAAAACCGGCTCTGTTTTGTAAGCTATTTTCTCCAAATAAACCCCGTTTAAAACATATCTCAGGGCGGGTTTTTACCGCGATAATTGGCGCCCAACGTGGGGCCCGAACCCACGACCCTGAGATTAAGAGTCTCATGCTCTACCGACTGAGCTAGTCATTAGGGAGTGGGATTTGATAGGGATAAGGAGTTGTGGCCTTGCTGGAGTAGGTGCAGATTGGTTGGAGTATGTGAGTCACTGTAGGCCAGTTTTGGGGTTTCAAATGTTCAAGCCAAACTTAGTGTCTCTGCCCCTTCCTGCTGCTTTTGGATCTGGATGTAGAATTCTGAGATACCATGTCTGCCTGTGTACTGCCATATTCTGTGCCATAAAGATAATGGACCAATAAACTTCTGAAAGTCTAATCAAGCCACAATTAAATGCTGTTTTTAAAATAAGAGTTGCCATGGTGTCTGCTCACAGCAATAGAACACTAAAACAGGACTGTTATAATGACTGGGACTTGTGCCTACCTCTATACAAGTCTCTCGTTTGAGGGCTAACCTGCAAGTTTGCAGAGAAACAGGCTCAACTGAAAAAACAAAAGGAAGGAAGGAGGGCTGGAGAGCTGGCTCAACAGTTAAGAGCACTGGCTGCTCTCCAGAAGACCAGGGTTCAATTCTCAGCACCCACATAGAAGCTCAAAACTGTCTATAACTCCACTTTAAGGGGATCTGACACCCTCACACAGACATATGCAGACAAAACACCAATGCACATGAAATAAAAATTTTAAGAAATGAGAAAAATAGGGGGCTGGAGAGATGGCTCAGCGGTTAAGAGCACCGTCTGCTCTTCCAGAGGACCAGGGTTCGATTCCCAGCACCCACATGGCAGCTAACAACTGTCTGTAGTTCCAGTTCCAGGCAAACACCAAGGCAAATAAATAAATAAAGTTTTTTAAAAAAAAAAAAAAAAAAAAAAGAAATGAGAAAAATATAGTCCCTGTCCTTTCCATCTTGGGCTCAACAAGAAAGAAAGAAAAGAAAGAAAAGAAAGAAAGAAAGAAAGAAAGAAAGAAAGAAAGAAAGAAAGAAAGAAAAAAGAAAGGTAGCAATAAGGGCCATTCTGCCATCAACAAGGAGGTGACCCAGGAATACACCATCAACATTTACAAGTGCATTCAGGGAGTGGTCTTCAAGAAGCATGTCCCCTCAGACACTCAAGAATTCAGAAATTTGCTAGAAGATGGGAACTCAAGATGTTCACACTGATATCAGGCTCAATTAAACCATCTGGGCCAAGGAAGTGCTCTATGATATATTCATGGATGTTTGATGAGAAAATGTAATTAGGATGAGGACTCACCAACTAAGCTCTACAAAATGGTAACTTATATGCTTATTACCACACTCAAAAGTCTGTCTAGTCAATTTGGATGAGAATTAATCCAAATAAAGTTGTAGAAATGCAAAAAAAAGAAAAAAAGTAAACAAAATGACCTCCTTTGAGTTTATTTAATTCTTTGAGTTTATTTCCCCACTTCTTACTTCTTTCTAACAATTCTAGGTATGTCACTAACATGTCAGTTTGACTCAACTTTCCCTGGAAAAACTATCCATTTTATAGTCTTTATATTTGTTTATATTTGTTCATTTGGTTTTGTTTTTTGAAGACAGGGTTTCTATGCAGTTCTGGCTGTCCTTCCTGGAACTCATTCTGTAGACCAATCAGGCTGCCCTTGAACTCAGAGATCCACCTGCCTCTACCTCTAGAGTGCTGGGATTAAAGGCGTGAGCCACCATGGATGGGCTAATTTTATAGTCTTTTAAATTAGTCAAATGCTCTTAATCAGAACAAACTCTGTGAGTTTACACATTTACACACACAGAGTTACACTCTTTTAATTTATGTGTATCTGTACCATGTGTGTCTGGTGTCTGCAGAAGTCAGAAAAGGTCTTTGGAGTCCCGGGAACTAGTGTTAAAGAGATTTGTAGGCCACTATATTGGTGCTGGGAACTGAACCCAGGGTCCTCTGGAAGAGCAGCAAGAGCTTTTAACTACGGAGCCATCTCTCTAGACCGTTTTTATGTTTGTGAATATATGCACATGTGTGCACATGTGTGGAGGTCAGAGGACAGCTTTTAGGAGTTGTTCTCTCCTTCACCATACGAGTCATGGGGACTGAACTCAGATCATCAGGCTTAGTGGCAAAGACCTTTGCCAACTGAGTCATCTCACTGGCCCAGTATGAGGTTTTAATTATGACAATTATTTTTTATCTGTCTATCTATCTATCCATCTATCTATCTACCTACTGTGTGTCTATGCACGTTTGCATGATCTACCTATCTGTCCATCTATCTATCTATCTACCATGTGTCTGTGCACTTTTGCATGATCTATCTATCTATCCATCTATCTATCTATCTACCGTGTGTCTATGCACATTTGCATGATCTACCTATCTATCTATCTATCTATCTATCTATCTATCTATCTATCTATCTACCGTGTGTCTATGCACATTTGCATGAGTGTCAGAGGACAGCTTGCGGGAGTTGCTTCTCTTTCCAGCATATGGATTCCAGATACAAACTCACATTGTCAGGCTTGGTAGTAAGTGCTCTCACCTGCTGAGCCATCTCACCAGCCCCATAATAACTGATTTTTTATTTTTGTTTTTTTCAGACAGGATTTTTCTGTATAACACTTCTGGCTGTTCAGGAACTCATTTTGTAGACCAGACTGGCCTCAAACTCACAGGAATCCACTTGCCTCTGCTTCCAGAGTGTTGGGATTAAAGGTGTGTACCACTACCACTCAGCTAATAACAGATTTAGGGGGGAAACAAAGATTTTATTTTTAAAATTATGTGAATGGGTGTGTGTGTGTGTGTGTGTGTGTGTGTGTGAGTGAGTGTAATATGTGAACCTGAGTGCAAGTGCCCTCGGAAGCCAGAGGCCCGGGATCCCTCGGTAGCTGTGGTTACAGGCAGATGTGACCTCCCCATGTGGGTGTTGGAACCAAACTCAAATCCTCTTCAAGAGGGGCTGGAGAGATGGCTCAGAGGTTAAGAGCACTGACTGTTCTTCCAGAGGTCCTGAGTTCAATTCCCAGCAAAACCACATGGTGGCTCACAACCATCTATGATGAGGTCTGGCGCCCTCTTCTGTAAAACTGTATGCATAATAAATAAATAAATCAAAAAAAAAAAATTTAAAAAAAAAAAATCCTCTTCAAGAGCAGTACCTCCTCCTAACTAGAAAGCCATCTTTATCATGATTCACTTTTAAACTAGGAAGATAATAAGTAGTTCCTTAAAGGCAAGAATTTATATGCAATAATAAAACTGTTACTCAAGTACACATGAAATATTTAATTCACAGACACAGGATGCTGGCAGAAAAAGAAGCTAGCAGGAAGAAATATCACTTGTAGCTTTTTTTTTAAGTGTCCCTTGTTATTAAACCTAGGATCTAATGAATACCAGGCAACCACTCTACCACTGAGCCACACTCCCATACTCACAAAACACTTCCTAAGTTCTCTATGTTGCTTTACAATGTTTTTTGCTTACTTAGTGAGGTCAGCTTTCCCACGAGACTCACGAACTTGTGCCAGTAGAAGATCTGGACATAACTTCTTAGCATCATCTGCCCACATGTTTCTAGTGACTCCAAATGCACGAGCTTCATAACTCACTGCAATAATTCTAATTTAGGGGGAGAAAAGAAAACAAAACCAAAAATATTACATGATCTCAAACAATAGCAAATTTTAACAGAAGTAGGCTATAAACACATAAAATTAGAAATTTGTGACTACAAATGTTGTTTATTCAATCCTAGACACAGCAGTTCAGAAATCTCAAAAACAAGACCTGGAACAGAACCACTGAGTTTCCATAGACTAAAATACCAGTGGGGTCTGGGGTGATGGTTAAGAGCACTGGTTGCTCTTTTTTACCTGGGTTTGATTCTTAGTATCCACATGGTGGCTTATAACCATAGATCAGTAACTCTAGTCCCAGAGGACCTGACACCTTATTTTGGCTCTGTGGGTACTGTATACACAGGCATAGATGTGGAAAAAACACTAAAACACAAAAAAAATTTTTTTTAAAGTACTAGGAAGGGCTGCGGATATAGCTCAATTAGTAAACTTCCTGCCATACAAGTGAGCTGATCTGATTTGGGTAAACCTAGGATCCACAGAAAAAGCTGGGTGCAGCAGTACATGTCTTTAATCCCAGGTCTGTGAAGGTAGATCCCTAGAGCTTGCTGGCCAGCTAGCCTATCTGGATCAGTGAGTTCAGATTCAGTGAGAGACTCTCAAGGCATAGAGGGCAATTGAGGAAGACTCTCAACATCAGCCTCTGACTTCATATGCACACATACACATACCCCCAACACTATCCATGATACATACCCACCACCTTTCCATGATTTGTACTGTACAACTGCACAAGGTTTATTCCTCAAATGAGGATTTTGTCGTTGTTCGACTTGAACAAAAAAACAGTCCATATCTACAAGAGCAACCACTCGATCTTGTCCAGTAGCCATTTATTTCTGAAAGACATTTTATAAACAGAAAAATACTTAAAATACTTAACCTTAAATACAGAAACAAAACAAAAAGACTTCCATTTTATTTCTACCATGTGTGGTAGGTGTACATCAAGAGGCAGAGACAGACAGATCTTTCAGGTCTGTTTAGTGAGACCCTGTCTCAAAACAACAATAACAATTATATTTCTATATTCTAACTGATGAGCCACAATAAGAATAGGAGCATGAGAACTAAGAAGAATGAAAGGCATTTCAATCTATTGTTGACATGAGGATAAACATGAAGGTAATAGATATTAAAGTTTTCAATACAGTTTCACTGGGCTCAGACTCCACTTGAATTCCCAATCTTCCTGCCTCTACTTCCCAAGTGGTGGTCTTATAAGTATGCATCAGTACACCTGGCTACTCATTCTCAGAAAGAAACAGTTCAAAAATGATACACAAATAGCCAAAGTTGTCTGTCTTAATTATTGTTTGGTTACTGTGAAGGGACACCATGACCCAAGCAACTCTTATAAAAGAGAGCATTTTGTTGGATGCTGGGTTACAGTTTAGAGTGTTAGTCCATCATGGTGGGAAGCAGGCAGCCATGGGGCTGAACAGTAACTGAGAGCCTTACATAGATCATATGCAAATACTACATAAGACATTGTGTGTAAGAGACCGAAGCATCTGCAGACTGGATATCCTGCAAATATCCTGTAATCAATCTTCCTGTGAATTTGGAAGGACAGTACACACACACCTCATTATCGCATTCATGCAAAATTGGGGTCAGTGGTGAGACAGGTCTCAATTCTCAGCTCTGGCTACTCTAACTCACTATGTAAACTGGCCTGGCTTCAAAGTCACAGAGATCTGGCTGCCTCTTCTAGGATTAAAAGTGCTTGCCACCACAACTGTTATCATGCAAACTGTTTATTTTGAAATACCTTTTAAAAAAACATTTGGATAATGTTTTTAAAAAATAATGGTGGCGGGGGCTGGAGAGATGGCTCAGAGGTTAAGAGCACTGACTGTTCTTCCAGAAGAGGTCCTGAGTTTGATTCCCAGCAACCACATGTTGGCTTATAACCATCTATGATGACATCTGGTACCCTCTTCTGTATATTGTATACATAATAAATAAGTAAATCTTTAAAAAAAATAATGGTGGCATATTTCTGTAATTCAAGCACTCGAGAGGCTAAAGCAAGAAGATTTTAAGTTCAAGGCCGGCCGAAGCTATATAGGAAGAACTTTATTTCAAGAAGAACAAACACACAAATATAATCTAATACTATGTAAATTTTCAGGGGCTGGAGAGATGGCTCAGTGGTTGAGAGCACTGACTGCTCTTTGCTCTTCCAGAGGACCAGCACCTGTGACAACTCTTTGTGATGTTCAGTGATTTTTCTATTTGTGAAATTTTTTTGTTGTGAAAAGTGGTTATTTGTTTCCCCCTTTACTTTTACTTTTTTAAAAGACAGAATGTCATGTAGCCCAAATTGGTCTCAAAACTTGTTCTGTAGCTACAAATGACCTAGAACTTGATCCTCTTGCTAAGTGCTGAGATTACAAGTACATACCACCACTGTCATGGCATCATTTTTAAAGTTCTCAAGGCAATTCCAATATGCAGCAGCTTTGTATGCCAACGGCCTATCGGAAATAATACTTTCACAGAAACACAGGAAATTCATGATTTAAATACAAGAAACAGGTTATACAGATGAGTGAGCACCTAACTGTAACTTAATTTTTTTCAAATGAACATTCACCTTGAAAACAGTGCTAGGCAACAACTACAAAGCTGCAGTAATACTGTAAAGAAATAGATCATTACAAATCTGGATGTTCAAGGAATTAACTCGTTACAAATCCAACTAATCATTCGTCTGAAAAAATGATCTTAGGTTAAAAACTCATAAGTCAGGCATCCCTTTGTTTTGAAGAGATTTTTCTGAAATACTGGAAAAGACAAAGCCCGAAGATGGCAAATGTGTTGTCACAATACAGGAAGTACCATGTTCGATATAAACGAGGTACAACCAAAAGCTGTGATGAGGGCAGCAAACATTTACTAAGTAGAAAAAAAGTACCTCGTAAAACTTACTCAAGATAACAAATAATGAAGCTGTTAAGCCCTTCATTTTATGTGTTCCTTTTGTATTTAATGTATGGATTGGTGTAAAATATAGGCAGTACTTTACTTGCTTCAGAAAGAATTGCGTTAATTTGTGTTTGGTCTTTTCCCCTTTTATTATTTATTCATTTGATGTTGTTTTCTGAAAAGCGGGGTCTCACGCAGTAGCTTAGGCTGTCCTAGAACCGGAAACAATTAAGCAATCCTATTGCCTCAGCATCCCAGAGGCATATTAGAATGCGTTTTAAAACATTTCGATTTATTCTATTCTGTACAAAACACATTTGAAGTGGGTCGTGTAGGAACACGCATAAGAAATATGTACAGGTGAAGAGGAAGGTTGAAGTAGGTTGAAGTTACAAGAAAATGTTTCTGCAAGAGTTCGCTCCTTAGAGGTAACTTTAGGGCCTTCTCTCCCCGTAAGAAGGGTTCCATTTGGGCTCAGCGTTATCCCCAGTCACTCCAAGTCAAACCAGTAGCCAAGACAAAGCAATCCAACAGATTCTGATGTTCTTACCAAGGCGACAGACACCTGTCAAAACTGCCAAGAGCGATGCCGCCGGCTCTGGGCTGAGTCCCCAGGAAAGAAAATGACAGCGTCCGGACAATCTCGACGCCTTCCTAAGAGCAGGTCAAGGGATTCCGAGAGAGACTAAGCGCCCACGAAAACGGAAAATCGAGCCGGGATCCCTCGGGTCGAGACCCCTCGATCGGATCGGGAATCCTCGGATCGAGAAAACCAGCCTCACAGACTGAAGGTTCGCGCCCCACAGGCAAGCCCAGCAGGGCGCGCAGCTAGGGACGGTTGACGCGCCTGCGCATCGAGGAACTTCCGTCCCCCGCCCCGCCCACCCAGCTCGGCTGGCTTACTGAGCCACCACTTCCGTGCGCGCCTGCGCAGTGGCGGATCCAACGAGTATGCAGCGCTAGGTTCTTCCGAGCTCCAGGTTCTGGTGCTCTCACGCTCCTCCTCCGGTTCCCCACCCCCAGCCCGCCGCGGCCTGGTATCAACGTGTGGTCCCGCCAGGGGAGCGTTGTGTACCTCGTGCTCCCGGGACGGCGGTGTTGTTCTCGGCTCTAGCTATGGAGATGGAACAAGTGAACGCGCTGTGCGAGGAGCTAGTGAAAGCGGTGACGGTCATGATGGACCCCAGCTCCACCCAGCGCTACCGGCTGGAAGCCCTCAAGGTAGCTGGGGTCCTGGCGCCCTGGGCCTGCCCCGAGACCCCTATCCCAGGCTTCCCCTATGGCCTTTCCAAACTCATTTTGTCTCCCGCCTCTACGACCCTTGAACCTCCCACTCCCAGTAGGTTCTTGATGCACGGCCCTCCTCACCTCTTCCCACTTGGGTCTTTTGCTTGCGCGCCTCTCTTTGCCTCGAACTCGAGGGTCCCTAATTGCTGCGCACTCTGTAGCCGCTTCTCTGTGGTCTTTCTGCTCACTCCTCACTAATTTTCACTCTAGACCACATCACGATCTCCACCGCAGGTTGTGCTCGTTCGCACGCCCCGGCAAGCCACACATTGCCTGCTGTTCTAGGAGCGCACGTGCAAATTCTGCCTCAATACCACCCTCATTCTTCCCTGATGATCCCTTCCAGATTTGTGCTGATTTCAGATCTCCAAGTATCCCTTTTCTTACATCCTTACATGCCTCTCTTTCGAGTCTCTGGCTGATCTGTTACACTCCTCCCATGTTTATAGGTGTGAGATATTCTTCAGCTATTTTTGAGCTTTACCACTGGCTTTGCATTTTCTCAGGCACACGTTGGTTTCCTGGAAATAGTTTTCTTGAGTCCCAGGTGCTCTGCCTCAAAGGTCTAGTTCAAGTTTCACTATTTGGGAACCCTAATACCTAGAACAGAATTTCTTCCCCATTAGAGTGAGCTCCAACCTATAGATGTATGCGGTACAAGAATCAAACAACTGTGTTTTATTATTATTATTATTATTATTATTAAGAGTTTTACATAGGCACAGGAATAGAACACTACAGTGATCGAAACTCAGATGATACACAGATTTGTTCAGCCTGAGCAGCTTGGGGATACCCTTTCTGGAAAAGTACACATTTGGCTTAGAGGGTGAAGTGTTTGTTGTTATGTTTGGGTGGCAGAGACTAGCAGATCCCTGAGTTTGCTAGCCAGATCTTGAGTGCCAGGCTCTTAACAGAGAAAGACATTCAGCTTTAGTATCTGGCTTTTACTTGCTTATCCAGCTACATGTGCACATACATGAATGCACAGCATAATACACTAAAAAGGAGAGAAAGCCAGGGATATTATTTATAGAGTGTGTTTGCCTAAAACATGAAAGGTTCAGTTCCCAGTAACGTGACCACAATCAGCTAAGATTGGAATTTTCCTTGGATTGTTAGTCTCCTTTCATGTTTCCCCATGGAAATATTAATGTTTCTTCTTTCAGTTTTGTGAAGAGTTTAAAGAAAAGTGCCCTATCTGTGTCCCGTGTGGCTTGAGGTTGGCTGAAATAACACAGATTGCCATCGTCAGACATTTTGGTCTTCAG
The DNA here is from genome assembly GCA_004025045.1 of Sigmodon hispidus. Taxonomy (NCBI): domain Eukaryota; kingdom Metazoa; phylum Chordata; class Mammalia; order Rodentia; family Cricetidae; genus Sigmodon; species Sigmodon hispidus. The sequence goes on along the minus strand of PVIH01004903.1, from coordinate 36,870 downwards.
ATCCTGGAACATGTTGTCAAGTAAGGAGCTCTTAGCTACTGTAGTCTGCTGAAGAGAATCACTTTTTAAAACTTTGATGACCTACACAGGTGCTTTTTCAGTCACTAGGAGAGGACAGAACTCAGGAGTGAAGTCATTTCATAAGTCAGTCATGATGGCTCACATTTTCAACCCTTATAGTACTGAGAACCTGAAGCAGGAAGATTGCTACAAAATCAGGCCGTATAGGCTACATTGTTTAAGTGTAGTGGATTACAGACTGAAACTTTGTATCAAAACAAATTTTAAAAGAGAAACTTTAGATAAAGACTTTTTTTCCTTGAAAAGCATCAACATTGTAGATGGATATTTGCCTTTGGGCTATCAACAGAATCTAGGAGAAAAGCTAATTTGTGGCATAAATCCTGTGTCAATGCTAATTAATTCACAAAAGCATAGATGAACCTTTTCAAGAATCTCTGTGGTTACTATTCCAGTTTCATGTGGACTTTTTTGTCTGTCCTCTGAAGAGCACAAAATCAAAAGTAGAATTTTGTTGTTGTTGTTGTTATTAGTTTTTTTTTGGGGAGGTTGTTTGTTTTTGGTTTGGTTTGGTTTCTCAGGATAGGGTTTCTCTGTGTGGCCCTGGCTGTCCTGGAACTCATTCTGTAGAGCAGGCTGGCCTTGAACACACAGAGATCTGCCTGCCTCTCTGCTACCTGAGTGCTGGGATTAAATGCATGCACCTCACCACCCAGCAAGTATGATTCCTTAGTGAAACTTCTAATAAAATGGAAAGCAGGAAACATGTTCTCTTATGAAGAAAAGACTCCTGATGTGGTTTTCGTTGATCTGCTTTGGTGGTTAGGTTCCGATGGAACAGCATGTCTCGACTGGAGAAGGTTTATCTGAAGAACAGTGTCATGGAGCTGATTGCAAATGTGAGCAAAGGGTTATGGGGAGACTTGTGTTCCTAGACATCTGTGCAAAAAGTCACAGCTTTCACATAAATGGACATTTCCTGTCCTCACCTTCCAGTCCCAAATAGAGGCTGATTATGAATTATAAATGCTTGCCAATAGCTTAGGCTTGCTAACTAGCTCTTACATTTTAAGTTAATCCATATTTCTTATTTACTCTCTGCCACATGGTGATACCTTTATTAGCATGGCACATTCATCTCCTGCTCCCTCTGCACCTGACTGGTGCCCCTCTGATTGCAATCTCCTTCTTCCAGCATCCTTAGTTTGGTCACTCGGCCTGTAGTTCCTGCCTGGCTACTGACCAATCAGTGTTTATTAAACCAACTCAAGTGGCAAATCTTTACAGTGTACAAGAGGATTATTCCATAGCACTCACACATAGTTCAGGCAGTATATTAAAGACAGACCAGAGGAAATTAAAGATTCTCAGCAAGTGACTGAATACCATTTTGGGGTAGGGGGTAGGGGTGAGACAGGGTTTCTCTGTGTAGCTTTGGAGACTGTCCTGGAACTCACAGAAATATGCCTGCCTCTACCTCTCCTGGGATCAAAGGCACATGTTACCATGCCTGGCATGAATGCCATTCTTAGATGTAGCCAGCATGGTGTCATGCACCTTTTATCCCAATACCTGGAAGGCAGAATTGGGAAGATCTCTGAGTTCAAGGCCAGATTGGTCTACATAGTGAGTTCCGGAATATTATTTAACCTTAACTATTGTTATACTTGTGATGAAATCATAGAGTGGATTTGTTTTCGATTGTTAATAAGACTTCATACATGCATAAATTTATGGCCTTTTTATTTATTTAATTTAGTCATTCTTACTGTGTAGTTCTGAGTGATCTCAGACTATTCTCTTTTTTTTCCCTTGCCTCCCGAGTGCTGGGATTCAAGCTGTCTTCCCCCATGTCTGGCCAGCCTTGCCTTTTGTTGGGCTAGAAGTGACTTTAGTTTGTATGCCATGCTGGCTTCCACAACAGTCCTGCCTTCAGCCTCCTGCATACTGAGATGTGGGCATCAGCCACTATGCCTGTCCTTTATTTTGGTGGGTGTGTCATTTGAGATAGGTTTTTATGAATCCCAGGGTACTTTCAGTCTATGTAGTTAAGAGTAAACTTGAATTTCTGACCCTCTTGTGTACTAGAATTACAGGCAAACACTACTAACCTGACCTTCTACTACTTTTAATAGAAAAAGAATACTTTGCAGAGTTATGATTAGTTTAGCTCATTAAGACTTATAATTTATTAGTCCTATGGAAATTAGCAGGGATAAAATCATCAGTTTTAAAGTTTAGGTTCTTGGGAGACAGTGATAGTTTATCTTCTCTCTTAGTATCAGAGCTCCTGGTGCCGTAGCGCTCCTTGATGCCCTCCCCGCCTGTCAGTTCCCCAGTGCATACCTTTTTTATATTCCACTCTGGTCTTGGTTCCAAAAACGTAAAGGAATATAAAGGCCTCTTGAGTTTGTGAACAAGAGTAGCAGTGCTTTCCTGACACCACGATAGTCATTTATTAGCTGTTGAAACCTTCATTATATTTTAAATGGAAACAGTGACTAGTGAAAATGCAGTGACTCACACATGGCGAACAGGTTCAAGTTCAAAGGAGACTGTTGCTTAGTGTTGTACTTAAATTTTTTTTCCAATTACATGTTTATATGGAGGGTTGGGTGTGACATGAGTGCTATGGCATGTATTAGGAAGCCAGGGAACAACTTGTGGGAATCAATTCTCTCCTACTATATGGCTGAGGATGGAACTTCTCACCCCTGGCAACAGGAACCTTTATTCACTGAGCCATCTCCTGCCACCCACCTCACCTTTTTTTGAGGCATGGTTTCCTGTGGCTCACACTGGGCACAAACTTAGTATATGGTAGAGAACTACACTTACTCATTCTGTCATTCTGTGTACACACTCAAGTGCACACATAACACCGACATCCATGAGGGTTAAAGAGCAACTTTCAGAAGCCAAGTCACCAGGCTCACACTTGTAACTTGTAGAGCGTCTCGCTGGCTCAGAGGATGACTTCGGACTTGATCCTCCCACCTTCAATTCCCGTGTATGAGATTATGGCGATATGCCACCATTCTCCGTTCATGTTCTGTTGAGAATAAAAGTCAGGATCCCAAGGTCATGTTTCAAGTCCAAGGGTTCTCTGTTTTTATGCCTAGAATTGAATCTTCCAGTCTTTATAATTTCTCTTTCTTCCCCTCTCCCCCAGGGAACATTGAGTATTTTGGAGGAAGAGAACCATATTAAAGATGTTCTGTCTAGAATTGTGGTGGAGATGATCAAACGAGAATGGCCACAGCACTGGCCTGACATGCTGATGGAGTTGGACACACTCTCCAGACAAGGGGTATGGAGTGCATGAGTGCTGACTGCTTGTGCTTACGGTTAGAGTAGTGTTCACGATTTATTAATCACAGGTCTTCTGTTGGCATATGTACATAATAAAGTGCTTTTGTTTAACTAGCTTATTTCTGTTGACCTAGGAAACACAGAGGGAATTAGTGATGTTCATCCTTTTGCGATTGACAGAGGATGTAGTGACCTTTCAGACACTCCCCACTCAAAGAAGAAGGGACATTCAGCAAACATTAACGCAGAGCATGGAAAGAATCTTCAACTTTCTGCTCAACACACTTCAGGAAAATGTAAACAAGTACCAGCAAATGGTATGGATTTCCTCCCTTAAAGTTCCTGTATTTTCACGCTACTTGTACTCAGAGCAAGCACTGTGCTGTGAAGCTATCCCTTAGCACACTCTTGCTGTTTCTTTTGCCTGAGGTTCTTGCTAAGCTGCCAAGGATGTCCCTGACCACACTCAGCATGTCATGGACTTGGGGTCCTTCTTGCCTTAGCTGCCTGAGTAACTAGAAGTACAGACCTATGCCATTGGGTACAGCAAAGATCCTGAATGTGACCTGAATGGTTTTTGCTTTGGAGTGTTTTATTTGTTTGCTGCTTTTATAAAAATGACTTTCCAGGGGGAAATGAGAGTGTCTGGTTTAGCAGGAGGAAAGGTCATCTTAAGAGCAATATTTCTAGGAAATGTCAGGAGAGAAATTAAACTCTTTTCTCGGATATTCAGCTCAATGAGTTTTTATGTAAATTCCTTACAAAATAAAATCATTCCATTCCTTAAAAATAGCTAATGGTGGCACACACCTTTATTCCCAGCACAGGGAAGGCAGAGGCAAGCAAATTTCCCAAGTTCCAAGCCAGCCTGGTACAATAGTGAGTTTCAGGTTAATTAGGGGTACATACTGAGACTTTATCTACAAAAACTAAGAAGCATGAAACTGCAGGTTAATATTTGGTATTAAAACTCTTGATGGGGTTTGATCCCTAGCAATGATATGGCATCTCACAATCATCTATAAATCTAGTTCCAGAGGCTCTTATGCCCTCTTCTGGTCTCTTCAAGAACCAGACACACACTTGATGCACAAACATACATACACATAAATTAATTAAACAACAGTAAAATCCTAGAGTTTTGATGGTCAGTAAGGTCCTGATAATTAATCATGGAGTTCTCTTGGTTCTGGTCCCTTTTGCAGGGGGTCAGTTGCAATGTGTATTAATCATCACTGGGTGATGTGGTGTTCTGTTCTTAGACGTTTTTACTTCTGCAGAAAAGGATAAACAGACAATGTCTTTCCTAACCTTATCGTTTGTAGAAGCTGTTTTTCATAAGAAAGCATTTGAAAGTCAATCTTAGAGTTTGAGAGATGGCTTGTCAGGAAAGAGTATTGAGGACTGGTGTTTGGTTTCTAGTACACACATGGCAGCTTATAACTAACTCCAGTTCCAGAGGACCTGACACCCTCTTGGCCTCCACTGGCAACCATATACATATGGCATATACTCACATAGGAACACATTATTTACATGAATGAAAATAAAAATCTTTTTTAAAAAATTTTTTAGCTGGGTGTGGTAGTTCATTCGTTTAATCTCAGCACTTTAGAGGCAGAGGCAGGAAGATCTCTGTGAGGCTGGGCCAGACTGATCTTTATAGTGAGTTCCAAGACAGGACAGGCAGAGCTACATAGTAACCCTGCCTCAAATAATAAAATTAATAAAATAAAAACCCAGTGGGTGGTGGAGATGGGTTAGTGAGTAAAGTCCTTGCCATACAAACATGATGACCTGAGTTAGGGTCTCTAGAAAATACTGGTGGGTAATCCCAGTATTGAGTGATGGGCACAGGTAGATCCCCAAAACTTGCTAGATGGCCAGGCTGTCCAACCAGCTCTGGCTTCAGGGAAAAACCCTGCCTCAAAACAGTAAGTTGTAGAGCAGTATAAAACACATGATGTTGACATCATAGTCTCTATCACTCAAACACACGTGGACATTTATCTATACACATGTGTACGTATCATATACTTGTGCATATACCACATGTGCCCTACAAAGTAGGTTTATGTTCACCCCCAGCTATGTACTTAAGGAGACTGTCAAACAAAACAACAAAAACTAGAATATCTGTTTTCCCTTAAGAGTACCTTCTTTAGATGGTTAGCTTCATGTAGAAAATAGAAGCAGGTTTAACAGATTAGATTAGGACTTGAGATAACTTTTTCTAAAACACATATTTTTATAGTCTAATAAATAACAGTAAATTAATGATGATGTTTCTTAATCCTTGAAGGAATTCTAGATCAAATTTTTGGATCTCAGCAGTATTTACACTTGAGGAGGAGGGCAGTTCAAGACAGGGTTTCTCTGTGTACCAACCCTGGCTGTCCTGGACTCTCTCTGTAGACCAGGTTGGCCTCAAGTTTGGAGATTTACCTGCCTCTGCCTCCCAAGAGCTGGGTTTGAAGGCATGCACTACTATGCCTAGCTACTCTTAAACTTTTAAATGTCAGGTGTGGTTCAGACTTGTCATTCCAACATTTAAGGGATCAGGGCAAAAAAGTCAGACTATAAGGTTCTCCTCTGCTAGAGTTGAAGGCTAGAGTTCAGTAAATGAGACCTACCCTGCCTCAGAAATAGTTCCAAACATAGAATAGCTACAATTCATACATTAAGGTCTGAAGGTCTGAAAAGTTTCACAATGCTGTGTGACCAAAAATTATTTTCTTAGCTAACAAAGTAACTCGGTGAGTTAGGGTACTTGATGCCAAGCCTGATCTCACGCCTGAGACTCACTTGGCAGAAGGAGGGAACTGAGCGTTTTCTGGTTATTCTCTGATCTCCAGATCATTTTTGTGCCTGGACACATTCACATACCACAGAGTATAAATGAGTAGATTTTAGAAAGTGTGCTTTGTGTCTTTTAATTCCCAGCAGTTGGGAGGCAGACAGATCTCTGTGTTTGAGGCTAGCCTGGTCCACATAGTTCCTGGCCAGCCAGAGCCTCATAGAACCCTAGCTCAAACAACACCAATAAGAACATTTTCTGGGTATTTACTCATCCTCTTAGGTTTCTTTCTCACTTTAAAAAAAAACTACATTTTCTCTGATTGCAGACTTTTCTTTGTTGATAGCTATCATGAGTGCAGTCTATTGGTTTCTACATATTAATTGTATGTTAGAGCAGCTCAGTTTGGTGATGGCTTGAACATAAATAAATACATGATCAAATAAGTATGAGCATCTCCTTTCTTCACTTTGTCTCCTTTTCTCAGTCTGTTAACAGACTGCCCTTCAAAGGATGGGAACACACCATGAGGTTTTCCTACTGTTGTTGAAGATAGGGTCTCATTCATCCTTCTGCCTCTGCCTTCAAAGGCTGGGAATATAGACACACACCACTTAGCTGGAACTGGTATTTTGAATTTCTGTGTCACTCATAGTTTCTTCTATTTGTGTTCCTTCACAGTCCCAATTAAGGAGAATGTTGAATTGTGAACACAGATAGATAAAGAGGCTTGTTCATTGGGTCCCATCCTCTGGTCTGCACTGGCCATGGGGCTTGTAATGGAAATTAGAAGCTTGATCTAGCTGTTGTTGCTTAGCTTTGTTAGGACTCCAGTGATTGCTGTCAAGTACTGCAGAAAATCATTACTTCCCTTGTTTTTATTTCTCCTTTGTCTTCAAGAGTTTTAGGTAATTGAAACAGTCTCACTATGTCACCTGGCTGACCTAGAACTTGATACATAGGATAAAAGTTGGCTTTATTTGTACGTATTTATTCAGAGTAGCCATTACTTTGGTGTTTGGTGTTTACTAATTTGGTGCATGATTTACTGTAGTTATACAGAAGTGGTCACCAACTTCATTCATGAGTTCTGTTTCTTTAGCTGCTTCTTTGGTTGATCTCTTGGTTGTCAATGTTAAAAGGTGCTCACACTTATCTCAGCACTTGAAAGGAAAGGCTGAGGCAGGAGGTACTATCAGGTTGAGGTTAGCCTGAGGTACATACATAGTGAGTTCTAGGCACATGAGCTGTATAGCAAGACCAACTTGGCTGAAAACAAACCTTGGGTCTGTGTAAGCCCTCATGCTTCCAGGTCCTTATTAGAGTGTAGGAAGTTACTTTGTGCCTTTTCCTCATTGAACCCTTGGGTTCTTTATCCTTTCTTCCAGAAGACTGATGCTTCACGGGAGGTGGAGGTAAGAGCGCTGTGTGGAGTTGGAAGGACACTTCTTAAAGGCTTCAGGTATGGGTAGGTGTGCCTAATGGCCACAGCCTCCTAATGGCCACAGCCTCCTAATGGCCACAGCCTTGGGTGGCTCTTGTTTGTTTCCTTGCTTAGCTATAGTGGGAGGTCCAATGACAGTATGGGACTTTTTGAAAGAAGATGAAATGGCCATACTTGCCATTATGCTCTTATTGATCAGTGCTGAGGATGCTAAGGAATGGTGTATTATCAGGAAAGAAATTTGAGCTCCTTATCAGTAATTATTATGGGAAAGGCTCTATTTAAAAATTATTTTTGTTTCAGATTGTGCTTCAGTACCTCATCATCAGGTGTTTCCACACAGGCTAAAGCAAACTGTCGAGTTAGCATGGCGACACTGAACACTCTGGCGGGCTACATTGACTGGGTGACCCTGAATCACATCGTTGCCGAAAACTGTAAATTGCTGGAGACGCTCTGCCTGCTTCTCAATGAACAGGAACTGCAGTTGGGAGCCGCTGAGTGTCTACTCATTGCAGTCAGCAGAAAAGTAAGTAAACGCCTGATAGTAGTGACTTGTGGAAAAGGGATTTATTTTGATTTATGGTTCCAGAGGGATGGATGAGAGTCCATCATGGCAGCAGGCATGTTGGCAGGCACAGGAAGCTGAGAGAACTGCAAAAGGCAAAGACCCCTCTCCCCATCCATTCACACTGCTTCCTACAGCAAGACTGCACCTCCCCAAATAGTGCCATGAGCTGGGACCAAGTGCTCAGATACCTGAGCTTGTGGAGTACATTCTCACTCAAATCTCCATGTGTTAAACTGAGTTAAACTGTGTGCCTTATTGCATTTGAAGGGCTGGGGATTTTACCCCTTGAGCCCACCTTGCTGGCTGCTACCCCTTTAGACAAAAGTTTGCAGCGTTGAAATGTTGGGCTCGTTGGCATAATATATATGTATTAGATTGGTGGGCCCTTGAAATACCCATGATTTTTGTCACTTTATATTTAAAGTTTAAAGTTCATTATGATGTTCAATTAGAGAGGATAGCAGTACTATGAGGGTTTTCTGTCTTGTTTTGTTGTATTATAGTTATGATATTTGACCATGTTTTCCTAAAATTGGGTTCAGGGCAAGTTGGATGACCGGAAACCCCTGATGATCTTATTTGGAGATGTTGCTATGCATTATATTCTCTCTGCTGCACAGTGAGTCTTTGCCTTTCAATATGTTGTGGGTTTTTGTTGTTTTGTTTTCACTTTATTTTATGTACACTATGTGTGTAGATGTTGATTCATGTGTAGAGGTCAAAGGTCTTTCTTTAGTGCTGTGCACTTCATTTTGTTTTTGAGGCAGCATTTCACTGAACCTGGAATTCAATCACTGTAGAGACCAGCTGACCCATGAGTTCGGAAGTCATTTTTATTCCCCTGCGATAGGGTTACAGGCCTTTACAGAAGTACTGGATAGTCAAATTCTGGTCCTTATACAGGGCTAGAGCCCTTAGTGTAGGTGGGGTTTGTTGTGTGGTTTTTGTCTTTTTCTTATTTTTCACAAAGGATTGAACAGCAAACTTGTACACGCTGAGAAAACACTGAATACCATTGATATCTCACCTAGCCTATAGTGTGGCTTGTTTTTTAATAATTTTAATTTTCATTGAGAATAGCTTTTTTTCATAGATTATTCTGACCACCATTTCCTCTCTCCCAAATCCTCCCCTCTACAGAACGTTTATCCTGCCTTCAGTTTTGGTTATTTTTTTTTTTAACATTTTGTGAGTGTGTATGTATATGTATGTGTGTGTGAGAGAGAGAGAGAGAATATGAATGAATGAGAATATGAAATGAACCATCTCTCTGGTCTCACCCTGTTTTTGATGCTGCTATCTGAGTCCCAAAAACAAGGATGAGAAAGGGTGTTATTACTTGTGATCTCTTGCTATCCATTCTAATATGACATTTAAACCTGACTTGCTTTTTTTTTTTTTTTTAAGAAAAATGCATGTGTTTTTAAAGACTCCTGCTGTCATTGGTCATGCTCCTAAGGTCCCTCTCTTGAGTCTGTAGCGATTGTGATACACTTGCAGAGGTGTCCTGTAGCATTTCTTGAGTTGGCACACAGCACACCCACCCATAGTTAGGACATAGTCCAGCCGGCTGCAGAGCCTGCAGGGAGGTCTCTACCATACTTTCTGCATCCCTCCAGTCTCTGGTTTCCCCGAGGCTCGTCCCTTCTCATCCTCTCTTGTCTCCAAGTCTCACTTCCTTCTTCTGCATTTCAAATAACTTGCTACTCACTGCTGTTAGTTTAGTCTAAAATAATTGGTTTCGGGCTAATTTTCACCACCAAAAAAATTAAAATGTAGGGGAGTTTTTGTTGTTATGTTTTTGTTTTTAGAAGAGCAGTTGGATTCTGATGAATTACAGACCTAAACATAGTAATTTAGGAAAGTAAGACAATTATATATATGCCTGGCTGTCCTGGAACTCAATACATTCTTAGACCATAGACTGGCCTTGAATCTGAGAAATGCCTGCCTCTGCTATGGTTAAAGGTGTGCACCACCATGCTTGACCAAGATATTTTTAAAATTATACTTATCTATTTTTATTTGCATGAAGGTATACACAGGCAAGATGAAGAGATGGCTCAGTGGTTAAGAGCACTGGCTGCTCTTCCAGGAGACCCAGGTTCAATTCCCAGAAACCACATGGCACTATAACTCCAGTTCTAGGGAATCCAACACTCTTAACATAGACATACATACAAGCAAAACACCAATAAATAAAAATAAACTTTAAAAAAAAGTTTTGTTTTGTTTTTAAAAAGAAAGTATACACAGGCACATATCATGTGTATTTGGTGGGAGCCAATTTTTCCTGCCACTCAGTGAGTCCCAGGAATTGAGCTAAAATCTTTGGATTTAGTGGCAAGTAGTGCTCTCTACCTCCTAAGCCGTCTAACAGGCTGAAAGGAAAATATTTTTATTCTATCCTTTTTGGTCCCTTTGGTAGTATGGGATTGTTACATTAATACTCTGTTTCCTAGTGCAAAGCTGGTGTTTCTGTGCTGTCTCTCCCAGTCGAGTACAGCTCTGTCCATCCTAATGTGTTGAGGACTTTTGTCATGTCCACAATCAGAGTGTTAGGTGCTGAGGCAAGAAATTGCATTGAAACCATTTCCTACATCTTTCAGTGTTGGGTTTTGTCATTTTGGCTTATTGTTTGTTTGAAACAGGGTCTCACTGTGTCTCCCTGGCTTATGGAGCTAGCTAAATAGATCAAGCCAGGGTCCCTATATGCTGGGATCAAAGGCAAGTGCCACCATGCTGGTTTGTCCAGTAGTTGGTGTGTTTGCTTGCTTGTTTGTTTTTTGAGACAGTCTCTCTGTATAGCCCTGGCTGTCCTGCTCAATATGTAGGCTGGGGACTGACCTTGAACTCACAGAGTTCCTCCTCTGCCACTGTGATAGGCCTGTAGTAATCGCTACGGTTGTATTAGAGAGGCACAGGCAGTAAAACTTCTCCCTGGTGAGACTCACTGCTTCTCTTGACATATAACTAATCACACAATTCTCTTCCTCAAACAGGACTGCTGATGGAGGAGGCTTGGTAGAAAAACACTACCTCTTCCTGAAGAGACTTTGTCAGGTGTTATGCGCACTGGGCAATCTGCTATGTGCACTGCTGGTGAGCAAGTGTGCTCTGGAGAGCATGGGGCTGCTTGGGGATTGGTTTACTTAGAATCATGTAAGCACTTTGCCACTTCACTGATGTTAGTTATGAGCCATTGCTCTACTAGTTTTTTCATATGATTCCATAGAGTAAATCGCCGTCAGTTAAAAGGTGGACATGGATTCATAGGTTGGTGTTGGGTTTTTTAATGTTGTTTTTTGTTGCTGGTGGTTTGCTAGTTTATTGACATGGGATCTCAGTATATAGACCAGACTGGCTTCAGACTCACGGAGATCTACCTGCCTCTGTCTCCCAGAGCTGGAAATTAAAGGTGCCTGTAACCACACCTGGATTGAATGGGTATTTTAGAGACTGAGTCACAAAAACACAAATAGAACAGGTCTGATGAAATAATGTTGTTTTCTTGTTTGTTTTTTGTTCTTTGTTGTTTTTTGAGACAGGGTTTATTTGTGCAATGGCTCTGGCTGTCCTGGAACTCACTTGGTAGACCAGGCTAGCCTCAAACTCTGAGATCCTCCTGCCTCTGCCTCGGGAGTGCTAGGATTAAAGGCATGACCCACCACCACCACCTGGCTAATACTGTTCTCTTTGTTTCTAATTTCTGAGACATATCTCTTTGTAGCTTAGACTATTTTTAAACTTGGCATGCATCAGCCTCAGTCTTTCTAATGTTAAGATGATAGGTGTGTGTCAATACATCTAGCCTTCAAACTATTATCCCTGTTGTCTGTTTATTCCTCCTCCTCCTCCTCCTCCCCACCTTCCCTGAGCCATCTCCCCTGGCTGCTTCTTACTCAGTACAATTAATGTGGTCTATTTCCTCTGTAGGGCTTAGATGCTAACATACAAACACCATTAAACTTTGAGAAGTACCTGGAATCTTTTCTTGCTTTCACAACCCATCCAAGTCAGGTAAGCTTTATACAGATAACTTAATGCTTAGTATGGTTTACCCACGTCATGTGTTGTGTCATAGAGTATTTCCTACCTATGGGTCAATGTCCACTGGACCTAAGGAATGACAGCTAGGGACCTGATGAAGGCTCAGTGAGTAAGAAGCATTTGCTACACATGCTTCGTGATATGAGCTCAGTCCCTGATACCCACTGTGAAAGGAGAGAGAACCAACTTCTGAAAGTTGACCTCTGTCCTCTGACTGTAACACACAGAGCCACACACAGTAGTAACAAATAAATATTTTTAAAAAGAATTATTGCGTCTGTTCCTCAAGCATGTCACTTTCTTGGTCAGCAAGTTTCTCCACAGGTGGCTTTCTGATTATGCTCCATGAGATGAGTTTGTAGCCCAGGTAATTTAAACAAGAAAAATTTAAATTCAAAAGTTTAGTTAATTGTGTTACTTGGATATTAATTTCATTCAATTCAAGATTTGTATTCTATTGCTTTGTTACCCTAGTACCCTCTGAACAGAGAAAGGGTTAAGTGGCAGCCTGCTGATGCTCTAGGGTTCACAGCTGACCCACTGCCTCTTATTGGCATGTCATTATCCAGTCATCCATTGCTGATGCACTACATAAGTGATTGCAGAATGCTGAAGTTTCTTCCTGTGCAAAATGGTTGTTGATAACTGCTAGGCTCAGTAATGATCCTGCTCAAGTCATATCTAAACGCTTCAGCTGAGCTGTGTGGGTTTTTGTTTTGGTTTAGTTTCTACGATCTTCAACCCATATGACCTGGGGAGCCCTCTTCAGGCATGAGATTCTATCCCATGATCCATCACTCTTAGCAATAATACCAAAATATCTCCGTGCATCTATGACCAACTTAGTTAAGGTGAGTAATGGAGATCCTAAACTGCAGCATGTCAGTGAATAGATAAGACTCTGATTGGCATCATCGAGTCTATAAATCCTCTAAGAACATTTTCCTATTGAGGAAGAAAGCAGTTCAGAATGGTCATTATACCCATTCTTCCTGTATTTAGAACACTTAAATATGAATTATGGAGTGAGGTCTATGAAAAGAACAGGGCCATGAGCTAACTGCTGCTTAGGAATTAAAAACAGATTTTGCAGAATGTTTTGGAAATACATGAGGTTGGAATCATATCTAAAATGGAATAATATCTAAGGATTGTTTCTGAAGTTCATGTGCAAGTTGGGAATGAGTGTAGAGATAGGGTAGCAGCTATGGTTGCTCCCCCCTTCAGTGACTTGCTTATACGTTTTTTATTTTATTTTTGTTTTGGTTTTGGTTTTTTTGAGACAAACTCTCACTATAATCTAGTCTGGCCTGGAAGCATTAAGTAGACAAGGCTAGCCTTGAACTTGCCTCTTCTCTCCAATGCTGGGATTGTAGGTGTGTCCACTATATTGAGCTTGTTTGCTTAATGTATGATGAAACAAGCAATTGCTGATCCATCAACTTTATTGCATATGGAATTAGTGTTTCTTCTTGAGCTGTGTTCATACTAGGACTTTAAATGAACCATAGAATATTGTCCCTGAAGAATTTAGAGAAGCATATCAGCTGTCTGTGTTTTCTTCTTATCACTTTTTTTTTTTTTTTTTTTTTTTTTTTTTTTTTTTTTTTTTTTTTTTTTTTTTTTTTTTTTTTTTTTTTTTTTTTTTTTTTTTTTTTTTTTTTTTTTTAAAACTTTATTTATTTATTTATTTGCCTTGGTGTTTGCCTGGAAGTGGAACCACAGACAGTTGTTAGCTGCCATGTGGGTGCTGGGAATCGAACCCGGGTCCTCTGGAAGAGCAGACGGTGCTCTTAACCGCTGAGCCATCTCTCCAGCCCCTTCTTATCACTTTTTAAAGCTTTGGAGCTGGAGAGCTGGCTGGACTTGGGGTAGAACAGAAGTAGTTGCTCTCATATGAACTCTTAGCTCCTCTTAGGTGAACCCTGAAGGGCTTTGACTGCTGAATGTTGGACACTCATCAGTAGGTATATTCTTATTCCCTACCGTTTCTTCTTCCAGATGGGATTTCCGTCTAAGACAGACAGCCCCAGCTGTGAATATTCTCGATTTGATTTTGATAGTGATGAAGACTTCAATGCTTTCTTCAATTGTAAGTGTCTGAAACTTCCAGCACTCTCAGAATGGAATCTACTGCTATAATCACGGGTGTGACACATCCTCATACTTGGAAAACAATCCTCTTCATTTCCAGATTCTTACTACAGAAGGATGCTGGGACATTTCAGCAGTGTATTCTATGCCATGTATTGCATTATATCATTCTTTATACTTTCATCTCCACATTCCGGGATGGTGTACCCTGTGCCACAGATTGTGTTTCTCCTTTCCATCACCATGCCATGTGGTTCTCCACATCTGCCACACCACACCATCTTACATCCTGTGTAGCTGCTGCTCCTTTTTACTTGCAGTAGAAATGGCAAACCAAGTTTAGTTTGCTAGTTACAGGATCTAGCTGATAAGGCATTTTCAGAGGTAATTTATTTTTTAAGTTTTTGGGATCATTATTTCACGAGACGTATAATGAGCCTCTGTTGGATCGAGAGCATAAGTATGCAAACCAGTCTCCACAGCTAAATAAGTGAATAGCTGTTGAGTACTGTGTGCCTAAAGCATAAACTCTACTTGATATTATTTAAAAAATTCCAGAGCCAGATATTAGGGAAAGCTGATGTATGAGAGAGACAGAGAAACAAGCCACAGCCACTTCTCTCCTAGTCACCTTCTCAGACCAAAAAGGGTAAATCAAGTCCTCAGACTCAATGTCCGTAAGTCCTCAGCTGAAAGGGAACATAGGAGAAGCCCCGCCCCGCTTCCCTACCCAGCTTCCTCCTGGAACCTATCTTGCTTCCAGGGTTAGCTTTCCTAGAGCTAGGATTAAAGGTGTGTGCGACTGCTGCCGGGCTCTGTTTGGCCTCATAGAAATGCAGAGCATCTCTCTCTGCTGGAGTGATAGGATTAAAGGTGTAGATCACCACTACAGACACTGATATTTCTGGCTGTTTTTATTAAATATACAATCTATCACCACATGTGTCAGTGTTGGTTAATGTGCTTTCTTGTCAGCCTCCCGAGCCCAGCAAGGAGAGGTGTTGAGATGGGTGTGTCGCTTGGACCCTAAGACTAGCTTCCAGATGGCTGCAGAGTGGCTCAAGTATCAGCTGTCGACTCCCATTGACACAGGACCTGTCAACTGTTAGTTTTTGTCTTTATTGCTAAATGTTAATGTTGTATAAAAACTGTGCATAGCAAATAGCCAGAGTTATATGTCAGCACTATACAAATACTGTTAAGAATCACTTCGCATTTCATCCCCCTGGGTAAGGTTTTTCTTTGCTCAAAGAGAAAAAAATAGTAATACTAGGTATGCGGCTATTGTTTAAATTAGGGTGAAGCCACCATATTCCTATCAACTTTGTCTTAGAATCAATGGTTGTTGGTTTTCTTGTTTCCCTTCAGTGACACTACTGATCAAACTGCGTGTCTAGACTTCAACCTAGTGCCAGCATATAGCACTAGCCCTGAGTTCGGAAAGACATAGCAGGAACAGCTTAAGCTCCCACCATATCAGTCCCTCAGAGCCTTTCATAGTCTCACTTTATATAAAACCAAAATCCATCCCTGACCTATGTAAGCGCTTCAGCCAGTTCAACTTGTATATTCTACTTAACTCTTTCTTAGTAGTACACGGGCTTAGTGGATGCGATTAATCCAGCAGGATAGGTGACATACAAGTGTAAGTCATGCCACAGTGGTGGGCACTAAGGGCACTAAGGATTTAAACTGTGAGCCTTAGCATTCACTTAGGAATGTTTTGATTCCACTGTGAAGGTGAGGTGACCTGATGGTTTGTGGCAGTGCTATATGGAGGCTGACATTCAACCTATTCATCTCTGAGGCTTCTTCCTGAGTTATCTGTTTTTGTGATGTTTATGAACTTGGGCCCCAGTACATTTCTCTAGATGTAGCCCTGAGAATTGCTATAAGGCTATTGGGTGCAAAGCAGCATTTTATAGCTTAAGCAATTTTCTTATTGGAAGAATTATTCTTTTATTTTTGTTGTTGGTATTAGGGTGTGTGTCTACATGTGCTTTCATATATGTGTTTGACATAGGGCCTCTCTCTGCAATTTAGGCTGGCCTAGAACTTGCTATGTAGCCCAAGCTGGTCTCAGACTCAAGTGTCCTCATCCATCAGTCCTTGTGTCCTAGGATTCCAACACCCACCCACAGTCTTACCTTTCCTAACCCCAAGGGATAAATCTCAGACCTCATAAATAAATGCCAAGCAAGAATGATGCTGCTGAGCAACAGCCCCAGCTTGGAATAATTCTCAGATATTTTAATTATTTGGAGTCTCCTAGATTGCCATCTAATAAGGGTAGCAATTAATATTTTTCAAATGCTCTGTAAGCCACACATTACTTACATGCATATTCTCAACAAATTATGTTCATGGAAAGAGTTGAAAGGATCATAGCAGCCTTGGAAGTCCTCACATATGGTTGTTTTTTGTTTTGTTTTGTTTTTGCCAAAATTATAGCTGTCAGGTCTCCCTGCTCTTTTACCTCTGAAATTACCAAGCAGTCTCAGGCCCTGCTTGTCTTTGTGTTCTGCTGTCCTGTCACACTGATAAATGTTTACATGTGTTTGAAAAGCATGTTCTACAGGTGGAGCCGGAGAGGGAGGCTACTGCTCTATCTTTTCATCATCATATGTGCAATGGGAAGCCATGACATTTTTTTTGGAAAGTGTGATCAACCAGATGTTTCGGACAATAGACAAAGAAGTAAGTAACTTTCCCATGCTGACTGAATAATTTTTGGTCTTTTGCAAACTGATAGGTAGATAGATTTAAAAAAAAAAAACCTATGTATGCATCATACAAAAGGGAAAACACATTTAGAGAGGGTAAATACATACTCAGGCTCACACACAATAAATGGTAGAGCTGAGATCAAAACTCAAGTCTGTGACTCCAAATCCTTAGGCATTTAGTGTCCATTTTGAGGGGACGTTTGGGAGCCACATGGAGGCTGAGGTATAGCTAGGACAGTGACAGAAACTTGGATCCCTTTCCCGGCTGTGGCAAGTGAAACAGTATTTGTGCTACGTGGCCACTGTCCTCTTTAGACTAGTAACTGATAGGCTTGTCTTGCTGTCCTCCTTGTCACCTGCTCCCTCAGTTAGGACAATGCCTTCACTGTAATAACTGGACAGTATTTGGGGGTGATGACATCATGGTGTAATCTGGATTAGGTTTGTAAACAAGTCCTTTTAAGTTAGATCTCAATATTACCTGCTTTTCAGTTTGAAATGAAGATATTCTGAGTTTGGCCCACAATATAGCAAAGCCTACCTGGATTCTGCATTTTTTTTTCCAAGTTTTTTTTTTTTTTAATAGGTTAGAATATTCTTATTTAAAAGAGTAAGTATGTTGCTAGAAGGTGGTGCCACATGCCTTTAATCCCTGTGCTCAAGAGGTAGAGACAGTCCAGTTAGTCTCTGAGTTCGAGGCCAACCTGGCTTGCAAAGCACATTCCAGGACAGTCAGAGCTATTAATCAAAGAAGCCCTCTCTTAAGAGCAAGTGTGAGACATCAAGAGAACCACTTAACGAATCAAGGGAGACACCCTGCTGCCTCTGTTCCTGTGACGTCAGACACCTCCAGGGGGGGATATAAACATGGGCTTGATCTTCCCAGGAGCAGGAGGTAGACTTGTGGGGTTTGTCAGCATCTATTTTAAGTACTAAGTGTTTGAGGGCAGATGCCTGCTAGCTGTGGCTGCATTTTATAGTGGCCCTGCACTTCTTACTGTACTGCAGACAGTGTAACCTTGCACTTGACTTCTTAGCTGTATAGCCCCAGTCCTGCCTGGCTAAGAGTTGATCTTAAGAGATAAGTATTTGATGAATGTGTTTGTGATAAGGTTATTTTCTTCATGAAGTCTCTAATGTATGTCTCCAGGGCTGTGTAAATCATGGGCCTCAGTCCACCTGTTTGCTAGTCTGGCAGTTTGTAGGCCTGCCCATTTTTGCCCGGACTATAAATAGAGCAACTTGATGCATGCATGTATGCATGTGTGCACACAGACACAGAGATAATAATTTTTAAAAACATTAAAAGGAAAACATAACACAGCAAATTCAGCCATTCCGCTAAAATTCCTCATTCAAATTAACTAATAGGAGTGGTGGCTGGAGAGATGTCTCAGAGGTTAAGAGCAATGACTGTTCTTCCAGAGGACCTAAGTTCAATTCCCAGCAACCACATGATGGCTCACAACCATCTATAATGATACCTGGTACTCTCTTCTGTATACTGTATACATAATAAATCTTTAAAAAAATAAAATTAAAAAAATTAATTGGAAATTTTAGCAAAAGGATTTATTTTACCTAATTATTTGAGACAATGTATTGTTCTGTAGCCTGCCTGGCCTTGAACTTGTGGTTTTCTTGCTGCCTCTGCTTCCTAAGTCCTAGATGTCAGTGCTCGCTAGCTAAGGGATGTGTGTGCATGTGTGAAATGATAGAACCCCATTATGGTGCATGTTACCATCATTCATGGAATCATGGAATCTTTTTTTTTTTTTTTTTTTTTTTTTTTGAGTCAAGATTTCTTTCTCTTTTTTATCTAATTTTTAATTTTTACTTTATGTTCATTGGTGTTTTCCCTGCATGTATGTCTATGTGAGAATTCCTGGAACTGGAGTTGGACAAGTGTTACTTGTTAGGTGGGTGCTGTTAATTAAACCTGGTGGATCTGGAAGAGCAAACAGCTAGTGTTCTTAATTGCTAGGCCATCTCTCTAGCCCCAACAGTATTTCTATGTAGCCCTGACTGTCATGGAACTCATGTTGTATCCCAAGCTGTCCTCAAACTCACAGAAATATGACTGCCCCTACCTCCTGAGTGCTAGAATCAAAGGCATGCACCACCATTGACTGGCAGAAATTTTTTTTAATAAAGTGGGACAGTGGTTTAGATTTCAACAGTAAAAAGGCAGTGTAATCCCAGCTACTTGGGAAGCTAAGGCAGAAGGATTACAATTTCAAAGTTATCTTGGGCTCCAGACTGATTTCAGGGCCAGCCTGGACAAACTTACACTATCTCAAGATAGAAAGTGGGCAGTAGAGGAAGAACTGAGGCTTAGCCAGCGATAGAGCATTGTCCTAGTACACACGAGGCTCTGGGCAACGCCAATTAGGTCACATGTAAGCTAACTACATTATAGGTTTATAACCGAGAATCTAAAGAAAATTGCAGTGGTTGTGAAGATGGAACTTGGGCTGAGGCCCTATTGGCTTCTCTCTCCTGTGTGTCATAGGATGTCCCGGTCCATGAAGGGATGGAGCTACTGCAGATGGTTTTGAACTTTGAGATGAAGGATCCCCTCATCCTGTCCTGTGTCCTCACCAATGTCTCGGCACTCTTCCCCTTTGTCACATACAAACCTGAGCTCCTGCCCCATGTTTTCTCTAAGGTATAAGCCTGTCTTCTTTGCAAATTTTATTTAAAACATGAGTTACCTTTTGTAACTGTTTGAAAATATGTGTTATAAATTGGTCAAGAGGCAGGCATATGTGTTCATTTATTAGGTGGTTTATTTGGTGCTTCCTGTGGATCAGGCACTGTGTTAGCACCTTACCATTGAGGACCACTGTGGGGAAAGGCACATAAACAGACATTGTACCCACCACATGTACTGCAATAATTTGATTCCATGTCAGGACCAGAAAGGGGAGCTAAGGAAGGAAGGAAGAAATGTGCTGGTGGATTGCTGGTGAATAGTAAGAGGCAGAGACAGCATGGATAATTTTTCAGGTTTCTGGTTTAGGGATTCATTCAGTGCCTCTGAAATTAATGTAACATGTTAAAATTAAGATAACTCTCCATATTGGTGATTAGAATTTAAATGTCTAACTTTAGAGGGTGATGAGATAAAATTAAAGCCCAAGACGAAGTATAGAATGACTGCAGTGATGGTTAAGAACACTTGCTGTTCTTGCAAGGGATCAGAGTTCAGGTCCCAGTACCCACAGAGTTGCTCACAGTCACCTGTCACTCCAGTCACAGATAATCTTTGCATGCTTTTACTGATCTCAGGCACCAGGAATGCATGGGATGTAGGCATACACCCAGGCAAAATACTCATACACATAAAATGAATGAATAAATGTAAAAAAGAAAAAAATATACATTTAGGCATGGGAAACAGAATCTGCATATAAACATGGGAGGGGTCTAGCTCTAGCAGGGGATCAGCACAGAGGGAGAGGAAGACAGTGTCGTCTGTGCACATACAGCAGCACCCTGACAAGCAGATATGCACTGTGGGGCTGAGCAGAGGGCAGGCACAGAATGAACTCGGGGAGTCCATCTCTCCTGATTAAAAGTAGAAAAATATCCTTGGCTGAACTATAGTTGATGACGCAGGCTGATGGGTCTGAGAATCCCCATCCTGTACTTTATAAACGTTGGAAACATAAACCCGAGGCTCTTATAGAGAATACACTGGTGGAGTTTGTTGGGAATTTATAAACACAGGAGTGAACATTTTCCTTTCTCCTTCCCTTAGCTCTTTTCATCTGTTACTTTTGAAACTGTTGGAGAAAGTAAGGTAAGACCACTTTCTTTTCTGTTTTATTTTAGGTTATTTTTGAAGCAGGGTCTTAACTGTGCATCTCAGGCCAGCCTTAAACTCTGCCTTCCTGCCTCTGGCCCCAGTGCTAGGAGTACAGGCAGGTATCCCCATGTCGAGATGAGACCAGTCATTGAACTGTGAGATTCTAAATTCTTGTAAGCTTAGGTATGAACCTCATACTCATGGAGTCTGTGAATCTCACTTTATTTCACCCTTAGATATATACTGTGAATCTGCTGACTGTCACATGGTTTTCAGCTGTATTAATGAGTTGTAGTGAAAGTATCTCTGTGTTTGGGGAATGTCTCTCTAGGCCCCCAGGACTCGTGCAGTGAGGAATGTGAGGAGGCATGCTTGTTCCTCCATCAACAAGATGTGTCGGGACTACCCTGATCTTGTTCTGGTAAGCTGCTGGCTGCTGGCTGTGTGACCACTCAGTCTTTGTGTAGCTTTCTTGGGTTGGAATGTTCTTCCATTTATCTGCTGCAGGGGTTCTCAACCTTTCCAATGCTGTGACCCTTTACTACAGTTCCTTATCTTGTGATAACACCAACCATAAAGTGATTTTCCTTGCTACTTCATGACTGTAATTTTGCTACTGTTATGAATCATAATGTAAATTTTATCTGATACGAGGATATCTGATATGTGACCCCCAAAGGGATTGTGAATCACAGGTTCGGAACCACTGACCTAGTGATAATTAAAATTTAATTGAATTCTTGCCCCTCAAGATGAATGGTTCTTTTCTGGGTGAGTGAGTGAGTTTACCCTCTATATGAACACCTCTTCTATGATGTCTTCAGTTCCTATTGCAAGTGGTTGTCTGATTTTCAAGAGAAGCTAGATGCCGATTTCAGCAATTTTTGTGGAGGTTCTTCAGGAGGTTAACATTAGTCCATATTAAAAAGTGGACCATGAGGGGCTGGAGTGATGGCTCAGCGGTTAAGAGCACTGGCTGCTCTTCCAGAGGACCCGGGTTCGATTCCCAGCACCCACATGGCAGCTAACAACTGTCTGTAGTTCCAGTTCCAGGCAAACACCAAGGCAAATAAATAAATAAAGTTTAAAAAAAAAAAAAAAAAAAAAAAAGTGGACCATGAAACTGCTTCTCTGAATGCTTTGTAGCTGTTTCTGTGTGTAAGCAGTAGATTGATTTTGATGAAGATACAGTAACAGTGATGTAGAAAAACACCAAACACTGTTCTTGTCCCGGCAGCAATGAACATCATGACAAAATTACACAGGCTGATGTGTGTAACCCTAACCCAGAGACTGTCTTGCTTTTCTGGCATCCTTGAGTGGCCCATCTCTCTGAAAGTCATGTCTTCTTTCTTTGTGATATACAGCCCAATTTTGACATGCTTTATAGCCATGTGAAGCAGCTCCTGTCCAATGAGCTACTCCTGACCCAGATGGAGAAGAGTGCCCTCATGGAAGCCCTGGTTCTCATTAGCAACCAATTTAAGAATTACGAGCGGCAAAAGTTATTCTTAGAAGAGCTGATGGCACCCATGGTCAACATCTGGCTTTCTGAAGAAATGTGCAGGTACAGGAGATCTTGAGGACCACTGACCCGGACTGCCCTGCCCTCAGTAGAACTGGTCTATTTCCAGAGCAGTGCCAGGCAGAAGGAGGGGTGTAAGGATGCGGGGCTGTGCCAGCACTACCTGTGGTACTTAAGCTCTCTCAACATTTTTTTTTTTTTTTAAAACTTTTATTTATTATTTATTTATTTGCCTTGGTGTTTGCCTGAAACTGGAACTATAGACAGTTGTTAGCTGCCATATGGGTGCTGGGAATCGAACCCGGGTCCTCTGGAAGAGCAAACGGTGCTCTTAACCACTGAGCCATCTCTCCAGCCCCCTCTCTCAACATTTAATCTACTCTCAGAAAAAGCCTTGTTCTATGGAGGTACGGTTGGGAGGCAGTGGGCAAAGATGCCTATCATAGTTTTAAAAACTGATGTTTGGGGTCTGCCAATCTTTTAGGTTTTTTATTTGATTTCTTGAGAGAGGGTATCCTGTGACCCAGGCTGGCTTTAGATAAACCAGAGCCCAGGATGACCTTCAAGGTCTGACCCTCTCAAGTGCTGGGATTACAAACCTGTGATAACTGTTTGGCCCATCTGCTGTGAGGTGAACTCCCCCTTCTCTATAGTCATGATACAGAGAAGTCGTACGGTCCATGCCTTTAATTCCAGCAGAAGCGTATACCAGTCTCTGGGGTTGAGGCCAGCCTGCTCTATGCTGACTTCCAAACTGTTTAGACCTTATCTCAGAGAGAACAACAACAAAAAAGCCTCTGGGGGTCCTAGAAAGATGTCTCAGATGTTAAAAGAGCATTTATTGCTCTTGCAGAGGACCCAGGTTCCTCCATTTCCAAGTACATACATGGTATCTCAGCCTCCTGTAACTCCAGTCCCAAGGAATCCAGTGCCCTTTTCTGACCTCTACAGTACCAGACACACTCATGCACAGACATAGGTGCAAGCAAACAGTCCAAAAAAAAAAAAAAAAAAACATGGTGTAGGGGCTCAAGGAATGGCTCAGTGGTTATGAGAGCTTACTGCTTTTCCAGACAACCAGAGTTCAATGCTAAACACCAGGCTGACCTGCTCATAACTGCCTGTAACTCAAATAGCTCCAGGGGACCCGATGGCCTCTTTTGGCTCCACTTGCACTCACATACACACCACAGGTACAGGCATATACCACTAGCTAAAAATAAAGTAAACGTTTGTCTAAAAAAATCATGGTGTAAAACATTATGATGTAATTTTTCTTCCGTCTACCTTCAGAGTGCTGACAGATATCGATGCCTTCATTACCTATGTGGGCGCTGATCTGAAGAGCTGTGACCCAGCGCTGGAGGACCCATGCGGTGCAAACCGCGCACGAGTAAGACTCCTGGGAATGGGAGGTTGCACTGGCCAAGGGCAGGAGTTAGGATACTGCCATTTAAGTTTCTCAGATTTGTTTTGTCTATACTGGAGAGAGACCTGGGATTTCCTCCTGCCCTAAGCTTCTCCTTTCTTTTCTTCTTTAGTTTTGAATTCTTGAGTTAGTTCCCACAGCAGAGCAGATGATCTTTTCTATGAAGTCATTATTTTGGCTTTAAGGATCCCTTAAAGTAGCTCGGAAGACTGGAGGTGTAATGAGGAAGTAGGTCAGAACTTGGTCGCAGGGTGAGTCCTCCCTGCTGTTGCTCTTTGGCATGTGAAGCCCTAAGTGATGGCCAAACCGTGGAAACCTGAGGCTTTTCAGTGTGTTGCTAATCAAATAAGCCACTGTGGTGAAAGGCACAAGATGAGCCTGCATGAGGGGTGGGGGACAGGATGCAGGCTGTGCAGTCCCAGGTGGAGGGTCAGAGGTAAACAATGGCAGTTTAACCACACTGGCGCAGAGCTCATCTAAGTCACCCTTTGGCACAACCCAAGGTCATTGAGAGGGTCATTAAACCCCTGGAAAGACATCCTAATGGAAAGGAAGCTGCCAGAGCTACCGCTTTTCCTGAAAATGGCAGTGAGAAGATCCTCTTGTACTGGATCATAAAGAAAAGGACAGGAATCTTGCTGGGGTGGGAGCCACAGAGGCAGGCGTCTTCCTCTCTCTGCCTCTGTCACTGTGCTGTCACCATGAATACCTATCACAGTGCTTTGCCTCTTATTCCCTGCTGTTTCTCATTCTTGTCTCATTCTTGTCTCATTCTTGTCTGCAGATAACCTTCTGTGTGCACAGCATTCTGGGGGTTTTGAGACGAACTAGCTGGCCTTCCGACCTAGAAGAGGCCAGAGCTGGGGGGTTTCTGGTGGGTTACACACCCAGTGGAAATCCAGTCTTCCGTAACCCCTGCACAGAGCAGATCCTGAGACTTCTGGACAATCTGCTCGCCCTTGTAAGGTGAGTCAGAAGATTTGTATGTATTTTAACCCTAAGAATCTCAAATTTTAATCCTTGTGTCTGATCATATTGGTGGTACTAAATTAAGTTCTGGTTCTTTTGAGAGTGCAGCCTTTTTTTTTTTTTTTTTAATACAATGACTGCCCCTGTGTTGGAAATAATCCTGGAATAATGCTTTCAATTTCTTTTGTTGTTGTTTGTTTTAATTTTCTTTTTTTTGTTTCTTTTTTATTTTTTTGGTTTTTTTATTTATCTTTGTTTTTGTTTCTTTTCTTTTTTCTTTCTTTTCTTTTTTTTGTTTTGAATTTCAAGACAAGGTTTCTCTATGTAGATCCATGTGCCTCTGCCTCCTGAGTGCCGAGGTTGAAAGTGTGCACCACCACTGCCTGGTTTATTTTCTCTTTTTTAAAACTACAGTCTTTGGGGGTGTTGCTATTGCTGTTTTTGGCTTGATGTCATTTTTGATGGTACTGCTGGGGACTAAACCGGGTGGGCTTTGTGCACTCTAGTGCAAGCCACTTCCAAACCTATAGAAATGACAGACACCTGGCTGCCTGGATAGTCACCCAAGGTTTCACTGCAAGGTTGGGGCATCCATCTTTGACCTACAGGCCTAGAATATCTGACAGATTCATACTTACTTTCTTTTTTCTGTCTTCCTTCCTTTCTTTCTTTATTATGTGTACAGACTTTATTTATTTATTATGTATACAGAAGAGGGCACCAGACCTCATTACAGATGGTTGTGAGCCACCATGTGGTTGTTGGGAATCGAACTCAGGACCTCTGGAAGAACAGTCAGTGTTCTTAACCTCTGAGCCATCTCTCCAGCTCCTGGCAGACTTTTTTATGAAGCAGAAATTTTGAAGGACTGTCCTGTCTTGTTTTGGCAAGGTTCAACAGTCTTTTTTTCTTATTGTCCTGCTTATCCAGTTTGTACAGCATATTGTCAGCAGTCCAAACAAAGTTTTTGTCCAAATGGCTAGTTCTGCCACATTTTAAGCAAACTCCACATGGAGTCTATCATATGCCGATCATCTTCTCTAAAGTAGATTGGTGCTGCCAGCAGCATATGTGTGTCACTGTCATGAAAAGCCCTATGTTAACAAAACATCTTAAATGTTATAGTCTGTAGGTCTATGAAGTGCTTGAAAACCACCTATCTAGAATATATCTTTGTATGACCTTGAAAACATACCCAAATTTCATTGCTATAGATGAATAACCTATATTTGTTTATTATCCTAAATAGCTTTCAAAAACTAAACCTTTACATTTTAAATGAGCTGCATAGATACAATATCTTAAACAAGAATAGAAACATATGTAACAAAATAACCTTAAATTTGTATTAATATATAAAAAATCTTATATAAGAGTAGAAACAGTTTTTTTTTGTTTTTTTTTGCATTTTTTTTAAACTTTATTTATTTATTTTATTTATTTGCCTTGAACTGGAACTACAGACAGTTGTTAGCTGCCATGTGGGTGCTGGGAATCGAACCCGGGTCCTCTGGAAGAGCAGACGGCGCTCTTAACCGCTGAGCCATCTCTCCAGCCCCAAGTAGAAACAGTTTAGTTTGTAGATATAATCTACTCTTTTATCCTGTCATTTCTATATCCCCTTTTTTCTTCAGAACAAGATCCCTGGATCTGATCTCCTTTACTTAGTGTCCTCCCTGACCGTAACCAATAACAACTTGTGACCAAGCCCCATAAGCAAAGACAAATGTCTATTGAAAGACCAAAAATTACCCACACTGCCTCTTGGGCTTTGTGTTCTCTAGACTGCTTTCTGCTGTCTTGGGAGACTCAGAAAATCAGGATAATGGTGAATGGCTAGAATATTTTATGAGGCTGCCAGCAGCCAGCAACCTTGAAACTGTTTTGGATGTAGAACTCTTGAGAAAACTGCAACACGGCACTTTTAGAGGCCAGATCACCTGGGCATCTGCTTTCTTTAGTGTCTGGTTCCTTTGCTCTGAAAATACATAAACATTCAAAGGTTACATACATATCTGCATTAACACAAGTATGGAATGCGCAATATGCACAAGCCAGTTTAAGGTGATTTTTTTTTTTTCCTTTTATGTTTAAGCAGGTAAAGTGTACATCACCTGCCTTGTGGTTTTTTTTCTAGGTTTGTTATGTCTGTAGGCTGGATTTTCAGGGGGTTTCAATCAAACCTGATCCTCTTTAAAATTTAATGGCTCTACAGCCTTTTGTTTTCTGTGAAAACAAAAGCATAACCTCTTTTCCAACACAACTTATTTTTGACTTGCATTTTGATGTTAGAACATTTTTAATATATAGGTTAGTTTAATTAGCAGTCTCTGTACAGTGTCTCTTAGCAGCTACTGTTTATCCATCAGCATGAAAAAATTCAAAGACAACAGAATAACATCCAGAATCCCTGTGCATTTCTACAAGGCTTATTCTTTTTTTCTTTTGATACTTTATTCTTTTAAAAACTTTATTATTTTTAAACTTTATTTTTATGACTTTCTATATCCTTTTCTTTCTTAAGCCTATGCACATTCTAACACACAAGTGAACCTGTTTTTTTGTTTTGTTTTGTTTTTGTTTTTTTATCTGAACCTGTTTTACTGTGAATCTATTGTCTTTTTTTTTCTGCATGAGTGAAACTTTAAACCACTATTCAGTTTAGCTTAAGCCCTCAGACAGTGACCAGGAGACATGTCTCTGTGCCGAAAATGCAGGAGAGACTAAGGCACTAGGAAGCTGCATTGAGCTCTGTCTGAAACCTTTTCTAACGCTTTCTGGGGTCTTATGTGGACATTGGGCACCTTCCGTAGAAGAACCTTTTCTTTGGACCATCAGCTCCCCAATAAATGGTGTGGAGACTTATTAAGAAAGCTTGGACTTGTTTCTAATTAGCTCTTATAACTTAGCCCATCTATTCCATTTTTTATGCCCAACTTACCCTGTGTCTGGCTTGCCCACCTTCTTCCTAGTGTTCTCCTGCCCTGAAAATCCCACCTATCTATTGGTCATTTAGCTTTTATTAAACCAGTCTAAGAGTTCTCCACAGTGTACAAAAAAGATTATTCCATAATACATTCTGAATACTTCAGTCACCTTTAGTAATCTTACTATCATGTTCTTAGTACATTGCCAGACTAAACAAGCTTTAATATATTCTAAATGCTTTGAATGTTTATGCTCAGTTTATTGCAGAGAAGTTTTGCACTGTAAGCCCCGAGTGTGGGGGCTAGCAGCAGGAGGACAGGGAGGCTAAGGCCAGACTCTACCAGGAGCTGGCACTGGGCCAAGCTGCCACCTGTTACACGAGGTTACTAATCACCACGTTGGTGCCCGGAATCAAATACACAGCTGTCCTCTAAGAGCGGCAGGTGCTCTTAGCTGGTGAGCCATCGCTTTAGCCTTCTGTTGCTTTTTAATCTTTGTTCATTTATATGGTATAGGCCCAAGAATACCATGGAGGTCAGAGGCCACCATGTCACAAGTTATTTTCTTCTCCTCATGGGTCTCAGGGATCAAACTCAGGTCATCAGTCCTGGCGGCAAGCACCTTTACCACTGATCCATCTCACCAACCCCTGAAATGTTTTCTTTACATTCTTATTTTGGAAGTGGATTGGAGCTTTAAACTTATAAGAAGGAGGCCCTGCCGTGTGTGGTCTGCAGGCTTGTGATTCCACTCAAGTGGTTCAGGAAGTCAAGGTGGCACTGACCACGTAGGGAGTTTAAGTCCATGTTGAATTACATTAGATCTGTTGACACTATGTATACTATAGCATCAGTGCCGCTACCTGGCAGTGTGGAAGCATCTGTCATGGTTTGTCTGACAGTATCCCTCTCATATGTATTACTGACCAAAACATCATTCTGTGACATGGATCTGTTCATGTTTGTTTATTAGTGCGTCATTTTCTACATATTTCAAACGTTTCAAATTTTTCAGAAGAAACTTGGGAATTCAGGCTTTACCACAGGCTTTTAATAAAAGGTTCAAGGCCACTATGGGCTACAGAGTGAATTCAAGACCAACTTGTGCAAGTTAACAAGATCTTATCTCAAAACTAGTCATCTAAGCACAATGACCCACACTTTTAATTCCAGGAGGTTGAGTGGGAGACTGTCTGAGTTCAAGGCTGCCTGTCTATATAACGGGCCCAGGCCACTATCTATATAACGGGCCCAGGCCCCTCTATAAGGCCAGGTGTCTTTATCAAAGGAAAGCTAAAGGGTCTAGAGGTCGAGTCCCAGAGGAGTGGGGTTTGGGTCATAGCCCTCTGTTAGGCGGCTTGCAACTGTTATCTGTAGCTCCGGCTCTGGGATCTGAACCCTCTGCCCTCCCCAGCCATGAAAACACATGTAGTTTACATGAACACACAATAATTATATAAGTGAGTAATTTTTCTAGAGGAAATGCTCTATATTAGGAATGTTTTTCTGCAATACAGAAGGCCTTAGGTTTGTTCCTGACATTCCAAAAAGTCAGTAGTCTGTTCAGCAAAGTTATTAGTGTACAGGAGGGGGTCCTGTCCCTAGTCCTTGTACTTGCACAGTCATTTAATGAGGAACATGTTTGGATTTTGTGCCTATAGGAAGCTGTGATGAATATTGCCATGTTTGTGCACCATAAATAGAGGCAGGAATTTGAAAGATGCATTCTGTTAGCCTGTGTCATGTTCTCTATCGTTTCTTTTCTCCAGCACCACTAATAGAACATTGGTAGTATCATGCATCATGTCCAGTGTAGCAGGATTGCTTTCGTTCGCTCTTTTGTGATGCTGCCCTGCTACCCCAGGACTGGGGTGTCTTATTAGGCTGCGGGAATTGTGTGTTATGTTATATAGTTAACAGCTTCAAGGCTGCATCTTTTTCTCTGCTGTGGGGAATGCTGATGGGGGATCTATTGAAAGACTAGCCAGATGTTTCCTCATTTCTTTCAGAACCCACAATACTTTATACACACCAGAAATTCTAGCCAAAATGGCAGAGCCTTTCACCAAGGTTCTGGATATACTTGAATCGGAAAAAACAACAATATTAGGTAAGAAGGTTTTACCTCTTTGCTGAATTCATCCTAAGCTCCTATGACCACCTTTCAGGAAATGTATTTGTGGAGTTCCTAGAGGTGCCAAAAGAGTGCGTGCTTCATCCATGTTCCCTATCTTAACTCTAAGAGTCTTCTGAGCAGCTTCTCCCCATCAGCCCCTGCACAAGGATGTGTCTTCGGCCACTAGCGCACAAAAAAATGACATGGAGACTTAGGATTAAGTATGAAAGCTCGTCCTGCAGATTAGGTTTGTCCCACTGGCTCCTAGAACCTGTTCACCTCTCTTCCATCATGCACCTCCTGTTCCCTCTCTGTCTCCTTGGGCATCTCTCCTGCCCTAGATTCCTCTCCTCACCTCTCAGAAGTGTCTCTCCCCCTCCCTCCCACCAGCCTGCACATTCAGTTCTCTGTTAAACCAACTAGATGGTGCCTTGGCAAAGACACATCTTTACAGTGTACAAAGACTGTTCCATCCAGTTTAGTGTGCAAGTAGCAGTAAGTGGTAGAGCCCTGCCCACTATACACACTGGAAATGCTAGCTAAATGGTACCAAGGTACTGGATTTACTTAAATCTGACCTGCTTTTGGATGTTGACATGGCACTTTGAGAATAGCATGTTCACCACCCATTGGTTGGTTGTTTGTAGGATTACCTCAGCCCCTCTTAGAAGCCAATGAACACCCCGTCTACAAAACTACCTTAGAAAGAATGCAGCGTTTCTTTGGCATCCTCTATGAAAACTGGTAAGACCCTACCACTGCTGCTCCGTGCTCCCTTGCTAAAACATCCACCTGTAGAGATGGCAACACAGTGACTTTTGATCAAGAATTCTAGTGTGAGGTGAGGCAAGTTGTTGTATTGTTAAGTCCAAGGGAGCAACTGCTTTCCTGCATTATATATTGGTTGCTCTATACAACTCACAGTCCTAGCCATGACTTGAAGTTTATCCCATTGTGTGTTATTAGTGCATAATGATGAGGCCCACGAGTTAGAGAGGGCACGTCTGCTTTAGTGCCTGAAGTTGGTTTCTCATCGACAACGAGAAGCAGACAGCCAGGTTTTGGCTTGGGGTCTTACTTGTAGGGTTCAGTGATTCTTGGCTCCATGTATGGCCCATTCAGAGCCAAGTTAACTAAGTTAACTTCTCTGGAACCTTAGTTAACCAAATATTGAAGAATTAACAGGGCTGACAGTATTGGGTATTAGTTATCACTAGTGTTTTTTGCCTTACAGTTACCATATCCTAGGGAAGGCAGGCCCTTCCATGCAGCA
Organism: Sigmodon hispidus; assembly: GCA_004025045.1. Classification (NCBI taxonomy): domain Eukaryota; kingdom Metazoa; phylum Chordata; class Mammalia; order Rodentia; family Cricetidae; genus Sigmodon; species Sigmodon hispidus. The sequence goes on along the minus strand of PVIH01004903.1, from coordinate 5,805 downwards.
AGATTTCTACACTGTAGAGGGCCTTGCTACCCAGCTCCTTGGTTCAGCCTTCGTCAACTTGAACAATATTCCTGACTTCCGGCTCAAATCTATGCTTCATATCCTTGAAATGGCCTAAGTAAGCAAAAGGTCAGAAAATTAGAGACAGGACAGAGGGAAGAAAAACCTAACTGCAAGGAACAGGTGGAATTATATACTTAAGTGCATTGTTACCTCTTTGTAGACGAAAGGATTTAAACAAGCTCAGGACTGGGGTGGGGTGTCTTACAAAGACCTCATGAGCTTTTCTCTAGGTATAAATTATTATTTTCCTACTTCTTAGAAATATAAATTTTTTTAAAGTTTATTTTCTTTTCTATAATCTGCTTAGTGCTTCCTTTTTTGATTGGTTTGGTTTTGCCAGGGACTTTTTATGCATACACATAGTCTAGGCTAGCCCTAAACAGGCTACCCTACCTTAAGTCCCGAGTGCTGGGGTTCTGGCCATGCCCCACCAGCTGGCTTTTGTTTCATAATTATTTACCTTGGGGGTCTCTGTAACCTTGGCTAGTTCTGCCTCCTAAGTGCTGGGCACTACCCTGCCCAGCTTTATTTTTGTTTTGAGTGATATTCTTACTGTTCTCCAGGCTGACCTGGAGCTCCTGAGCACAAATGCCCTCCATGCCTTAGCCTCCTGGGTAGCTGGGACTACAGGTGAATGCTTGTGTACCCACTACAGTGCTTTCTTCTAGAAGGGACATTCAAGATGTCATTATCTTTCAGGCCCTTTTATTCGAGGGCATCCTTAACTCTTCTACTCTTTAGCAACCCAGGGCCCTGTACACAGCGAACTAAGGATATGTGCAGCTTGGTGTCCTAGGACAATGTGGGTGTTCCCTGTTATTATAGGTTTGGTTTTTTTTGTTTTGTTTTCTTTTGGTTTTTTTGTTTTGTTTTTATCTTGAAAGTCCTTAGTAGACTGCCCACTAGAAAGAGCAGCAGCCTACTGGCTGGATCCTGAAGGGCCTGCTCATGTGTGGAGGCTCCTTAACCCATGGTAGCGCAGCACGTGTGTTTGTGAAGCCTCTCGTGCTCTTCTGTCCCCCAGAACACTATGAGACCCTGATAGCACCCATCCTTGGACCTCTCTTCACCTACTTCCACATGGTAAGTGGGACAGAGAAGCAGGACAAAGAGTCCTCTTAAATACACGATCCAGGCTGGGGAGATGCTCTCGAACATGTCAATAAGCATCAGGACATAAGTTTAGATCCCCAACACATACATGAAAGCCAGATGTGGTACTACAAATCTATAACCTCAGCACTGGGGAAATAGAGAGATGCGTAGAACCCTCTATTGCCCGACAAACTATGTTAATTGATAAATAAGATCCGGGTTCACAGATTTGCACTCACCAGCTAAGGTGGACAATGACAGAGTAAGACATCTGACATGATGTCTAGCCTCTACACAGAAATGTGCAGACACTCCATGCAAAAAAGCCCCTGAAAGTGTTCTCCCAGCCCTGTCATGCTGCCTGTGCAGCATCACCCCAGGAAGTTATTGCTGCTGTGGATTAAACAGCCCCTAAAGAATTAATCAGGTTCAAAGTATCATTAATCTAAGCAGAGACATTGGATATGTGCCCATGTCAATAGCAGAATAAGGGTACAGAAACTAAATCTTTGTTCCACTCACTGTATTTGGTGGCCATCTAGGGCTGGGGGTGAATAAATGGCCATGGAGGTGACTAACATATCTTTGACCACCTTGGATTGACAGTAAATAACACATTGACTTCTTCAACATTTCTGAACATAGAAAATTGATGTCCATGACCAAGAATTAAACTTTTACTGTCTTGACTATACTAGAAGTTATTGCCAGCATTAATTCAGGTTCCTATTTTAGATACCTTTTCATATTTGGGTCTTGGTATAATTTAGCTTACAGTTCAGAAAATGTCTCTAGGTTGCTGTAAGGAGTTAGTTTCTTTCTGAGTAATTAGTTCTGCTTAAAGTAAATCTTAATAGCTATGTGTAGGCACTTAAACCTGTAACCCCAGCACTAAGGAACTTTAAGACAGGAAGATCACGCACAGGTTTAAGGCCAGCCTGGGATTTGTAGTGAGTTGTAGGCCAGCCTAGGTTACAGAGTAAGAGCCTCTTCCAAAAAAAACAAACAAACAAACAAACAATAATTAGAAGTAGGCCTTAGCTACCATGTGCTCCAGCCTCTTTCCCATGCTAGCACTTCCTTCTCTTGGTTTTCTAGAGGCTTTCCCAGAAGTGGCACGTCATCAACCAGAGGAGCGTGCTGTGGTAAGGAATACCCAATCCTTTGCGGGTTAGCCAGCAGCTAGCTTTGGGTGTGTGGGGTACAGGGACAGCAGGGTTTCAACTGCCCTAGGGTAGAATAGCAGTGGTGTAATCATTTCCAGCTTGTATGGGAGGTGGTTTCTTTGGACAGGCTGTTACCAGTTAGTGGCCTGATGTTGAGATTAAGCTTTCCTGTGGGAACCATTCCCTTACCTACTCTGGATTGTGATCCTGAGCTGTCCATCCAACAAAGCAGAGTCACAAGAGATAATGCCCCTCAGTGGCCTGTTGTCCATCCCTTCAGAATACAGAAGCAGGGAGAAGCAGAAGAGGATTGGCTTGGGGTACTGGTAGGGGTCACCACTTTCCTTGTCTTTGCCTCCTTTGCTCTCCCATGGAAATTGCTTCCTGGTTCTCGGCAGTGGTGAGGATGAGATTGCAGAGGACAACCCTGAGTCTCAAGAGATGCTGGAGGAACAACTGGTGAGGATGTTAACCCGAGAAGTCATGGACCTAATCAGTAAGTGGCGTGTGGGGACCAGGGAAACACACTCAGCCGCCCCACAGGCTTGTGGCACAGGTTCGGGCTGACAAGCCAATTAGACAGTTTCTGAGTTGTGAACTAAATGTACCAAAAGAAGACAGGGGTCCAAAATAGGAACTTGTATTAATGTTGGCAGTAACTTTCTAACTTGATCAAGATAGGAAAAAGTTCAGTTCTTAGACATGGACATCAATTTTTCTATTCTCAGAAATGTTGAAGAATTCATAATTGGTTATTTATTCCCAAAGTTGTCAAGGATGTATCAGTTACCTTCCCTGGTCATTTATTACAGAGCAGTCTATAATGTCCCCCTAGCTAACTGACTGGAAGAGGGACCCACAGTCTGGTGGGGTCCTCAGAATACCTCCTAATGGTAAAGCTCATTTATTCCTTGAACAGTCCCTACCCACCAGCTTTCATCTGGCCAGAAATGGTCTGGGATCAGGTGGCGAGGTGACTGTTGGGCTGGGGGTCGATACTGCCTTCTCCTGGGCTAGTGACTGTGCTCTCTTTTAGCGGCCTGCTGTGTATCAAAGAAGACTGCTGAGCACAATGCTGTTCCTGCTGTGGATGGAGACGGTGAGTGTTCTGTGGCTTTACCCTTGGAGAAAGAGCCAGGATATAATTAATTATAGTCTTACGCTATTTGCTGTTTCCTCTATCCAAAGTGGTTTTCTTCCTAGGATAGACATGACCCTAACTTCTTGCTCATTCAGTCTCTGCTCAAATGTTTTCTCCTCCAAGGAGCCTTTCTGTCTAATCTGGCTATCTCCCTCACTATGTAAGCTGTCAGGGAAGCGACTGTGAGATAGATCCCTTTTATACTCCACTAACTGAACTGAGCCCATACCTATTAGCATGGGCACTCACCTATCAACTATCCTAGTTGTCTGTAGCAAGGTACCAGCCAGAAGCTCCTGCAGTGCTCTGGGTACCATCCATATGTGGGTGTGTCATACCTGAGCTTCTGCAGCCTTCCTAGAATAGAGGGTTGTGTAGTACTGCACAATATCAACCACCTAAGGACATTCTGTTTGGTTATTCCTCTTTGCTGTGAAAGAATGGAGATTAATGTTTTACATTGCTTACAGATGAAGAGATGATGGCCACTGAAGTAACTCCTTCCTCTGTGGCAGAGCTCACAGACCTGGGCAAATGTCTGATGAAACATGAGGTGGGTATAGGGACAGGCCTTTTGTCCTCCTCCCACATAATAGCTATTTCTCACCCCCCTCACCCCCACCTTTGTTTAAGAGACAGGATCTCACTGCATAACCCTGGCTACCCTGGAACTCACTGTGCGGCCCAGGCTGGTTGTTGGGACTAAAGACCCGACTTGATGTATAATGCAATCAGAGGAAAAGTATTTATTTCCCATTGTTATCTTTTTCTTTTTTTCCTGTTCAGGATATTTGCACAGCACTATTAATTACAGCATTTAGTTCTCTGACCTGGAAGGATACTCTGTCTTGCCAGAGGGCAACCACACAGCTCTGCTGGCCTCTCCTCAAACAAGTATGCTTCTTCACTGTTTAAGGGATGGGTTTGTGGAAGGGAGGGAGGAGAGGACCTAGAGCTACAAGCATGCTAGCCTTTCCCTAGCCACCTTACCACTGGGCTAACTTCCCAAGTCTCTTACTTTACAAGCTAGCCTTACCACCTCCTCATCCTTCTCAGTAGCCGAGGCTACAGACCTAGATTCTATTAGTTCCTTTTGTATTGCTGTGACCAAATTCACCCAATGCAGACTAACTGCAAGGGTTTATTTTTATTCCATGGGGGGGGGCACTTCAATCTAGAATGGGTAAGGCATGGCTAAGCTCACTGGCAACAGCCTCATCTCAGCAGACAGGAAGTCAAACGCTCAGGCCTTTACTAGGGGCAGCCATAACTGTTAAAAGCCTACCCTGTGACCTACTTTTACCAGTCAGGCCTCTACCTGTACAGGCTTCACATCTTTCAAGATAGCAAGAGATTGAGTCAGTCATTCCCACCCCCTTCTCCTTGCCTCTCAGAAAGTTTAAGTTGGGCTCGTAGGCTGAGTCAGTTGGAAGAACTAAGAGGTGGGCCCTTCCTTCAGAGGCTCTGTGGCTCCTGAGCATAGCTATCTTCCCAGGTGATGTCTGGGACCCTACTGGCAGATGCTGTCACATGGCTTTTCACCAGTGTGCTGAAAGGTTTACAGATGCATGGGCAGCACGATGGGTGCATGGCTTCCCTGGTCCACTTGGCCTTCCAGATATACGAGACACTGGTAAGTGGAGCCCATCAGGACAGGATGGCTGCCAGTCTGGCCGCTTCATTTAACCTGTCTCCCAGGATCTTTAACTGTGGCCTAAACCCAGGCATCTGCCATACTGCTTATGCTGCCCCTGAGAGGTGGGTATGGCATGGAATGGGGAAGGTGACAGGTCAAACCTACATCCGTTGAGTCTATTCCTCCCACCTCCCCAACCAGCGTCCCAGGTACCTAGAGATAAGAGCAGTAATGGAGCAGATCCCTGAAATACACAAGGAATCTTTGGACCAATTTGACTGCAAGCTTTTAAACCCTTCCCTTCAAAAAGCTGCTGATAAACGCCGGAAGGACCACTTCAAACGCCTCATTGCCGGCTGCATTGGGGTAAGTCACGCATCCCTGTTATGGCTCCCGTCCCCACAGTTGCTTGCTGTCTTAGACTGGTGTGTGTGTGTGTGTGTGTATAGGGGTGTCCTCTGACAGCCCGGACCCACCATCAGTTGCTTCTCTTTTGTTCTCTACAGAAACCCTTGGGCCAACAGTTCCGAAAAGAAGTTCACATTAAGAATCTTCCCATGCTTTTTAAGAAACCGAAACCAATGCTGGAGACGGAAGTCTTGGACAGTGAGGGGGGTGGGGGGCTGGCCACCATCTTTGAACCCTGAATCAAGCCTTTGGGCATCTTTCTTTGACCTTGTTGTCATCTCTTCTACCCTGTAGTT